>LPNX010174676.1:0-25282 GCA_001517045.1 Pseudotsuga menziesii | reverse complement strand
CAAATTAGCCACCAGCGATCGCCAAACCAAAAGTGGTCATTGATATGCGGATTTTGGTCATTTTTTTGGTCACTAATCTCTCATTTTCCACTAGTGTTGGTTATGGAAAAGAGGATTATTATTGATTGAATCAAGGATCACCTCATACGACAAGTGTCCTCCCTCAAGACACCTAAATCTATGTTTGATGCCCTAACCAAACTATTTGAAGGGAAGAACATAAATTGGAAGATGACTCTAAGGAACCAGTTGAAGAATGTAAAGATCCAAAATGAGGAGACCATCCAGTCATACTTCATGAGGGTCTCCCAAATCAAAGAACAACTTGAAGCAGTAGATGAAGAGGTGGAGAATGCAGAAATTGTGATGACAACCTTGAATGGTCTCCCTAGGTTATGGGATTCTTTCATCCAAGGAATCTGTGCTAGGAAGAAGCTAATCAAGTTTAGTAGACTGTGGGAAGAATGTTCACAAGAAGAAGCTCGAATAGCAGCTCGAGAAGAAAATATGGGAAGTGAAGATCAAGCTCTCACAATACACTCCAAGAAAGGAAGAAGGGAAAATCATCATCACCAAGGTAAGCATTCTCATTAGAAAAATAATTTTGTAAGAAGGGATCCATCCAAACTCAGATATTATGCATGTGATGAAAGAGGACACTTTGCTAGAAGTTGTCCCATGAATAAGAGTGGATCCAAGAAGAAGAAGAAGTCCAAAAGAAGACATCATGCTCACACTACTGAGGATGATGATCCTCCCAGGAAGAAAGTAAAACAAAAAAGTGAAGACTCTTCAAGTGATGAATAATATGTTCTGATCTACACTCTCACGGGAACTGTCACTCATGGAAGCAAAGATTGGCATATTGACAGTGGGGCTTCCAAACACATCAAAATATTCAAGGAATATTTTGAGAAACTATCCGAACATAATTCACCCCATAAGGTGAAACTTGGGGATGATTACCAATATCCCATAAAAGGTAGTGGTGAATCCTCCTACAAGCTAGACTCTGGAAAGTCTATGAAAATGAAGGATGTCTTGTTTGTACAAGGACTAAAAAAGAATATTCTCTCCATATCAGTACTGGATGAAAAAGGCATGAGGATTGCATTTGTAGATGGCCAATTCCTCATGTGGCCGAGAGGAAAGACTATTGACGATGCAATAGTAATTGGAGAACAAGAAGGAGGATTATACAAATTGAAGGGCCATACAGAACAAGCTTTGTTCCATGACATAGTAGAGCCAAATGAACTTTGCAATAGAAGGCTTGCACATGTGCACTATAAAGCACTACCACTTGCAACCAAAGCTGTTGAAGGTATTCCATAAATTCAAGCAAAACATGAAGGAGTTTGCAAAAGATGTGTGAAAGGAAAGAACACAAAGAAAACATTTCTAAGTAGCGAAAGCAAAGCAAAATGAATCTTGGAAATCATTCACTCCGATGTATGCGGTCCAATGTCATCCATTTATTTAAACGGGTATGTATACTATGTTTCTTTTATTGATGATTATTCTAGGAAGAAATGGATATACTTTATGAAGAACAAAGATGAATTTTTTATCAAGTTCAAGGAATTCAAAGCCTTGATCGAGAACCACATAGAAAAGAATATCAAGAAATTTCGATCAGATAATGGTGGAGAATTCACATCAAATGAATTCAAAGAGTTATGCAAAGATTCAGGTATTAAGAGGGATTTATCCACTCCATATAATCCACAACATAATGGGGTTGTAGAAAGGAAGAATATAACTATCATGGAAGCTACAAGAGCAATGCTTCGGGATCAAGATCTTCCCATGCATCTATGGGTAGAAGCTACTAGAATAATGATGTATGTATAGAACCATACTCCACATAGAGTACTCGAGAAAAAGACACCTAAAGAAGTATCTTCTAGTAAGCAACCAAAATTCATCCATCTTAGAATATTCGGCTGTCCAGTGTACATACACATTCCGAAAGAAAAGAGGACAAAGTTAGATCCTTCAGGAAAGAAGGGTATATTTGTGGGATACTCTGAAAGCTCGAAGGCTTACAGAATATACTTCCTGGGATTCAAGAAAATCAACATCAGCAGGGATGTAACATTTGACAAAGACTCAGCTTACAACAAATCCAAAAAGACACCTGCTGAAGATTCTGAAGAACCAGAAGCACCAAGAATTTATTACAAAACCATGAACAAAGAAACTCAAGAAGAAGACTGAGAATTTGAAAAACCTTAAGAACCTATAGATCCACCTCATGAGAAAAAAAATCCTCACAAGAAGAAACCTGCTTGGATACGAGAAGCTATCCAAGGTGCGGAAAGATATGGCACTCCAGAAGAGAATCATAGAGAAAGAAAGAGGACCAATTCCTACTCCGGCTATGTAGCTTTATTATGTGACTTTATCAATAAAGAACCTTCCAAATATGAAGAAGCGACATAACAGAAAGAATGGAAGGATTCCATGATCAAAGAGTATCAATCGATCATGAAGAATGATGTTTGGGATGTTGTCCCAAGACTAGAAGGGAAGTCTGTTGTAACTTCAAAATGGATCTACAAGATCAAGCATGCTGCAGATGGTAGCATAGAGAAATATAAAGCAAGATTCATGGCTCATAGCTTCTCACAAAGAGAAGGAATATCTTCTGAAGAAACCTTTTCACCTATAACCAGATACCCTTCCATTAGATCAGTACTTGCTCTGGCTATAGTGATGAAATGGAAGATACACCAAATGGATGTCGAGACTGCTTTTTTGAATGGTGTAGTGGAAGAGGAAGTGTATGTAGAGAAGCCACTTAGTTTTGAGACACATAACAGGGAGTCTCATGTGTGTAGATTGAAGAAAGCCCTGTATGATTTGAAACAGGCACCCAAGATAGGGTACGGCAGAAACATGCACCAAATATCTCCCTTCCCAGTGAGGTTTTAAATAGCCATTCTGGATTTTAGGTTATTGGAGTAATTATAAATTTGAAAATATTTCTTCATCCTAGACAGCCATGATTAAGCCTCTTCTCCATTCTTAATTTCACCATTAAATATTAGGCCTTTTGATCATCCAAGTTAGGCCTTTTGATTCACCTGTTTTAGGTGTCCCTGTGGGCAGGATAATGTCTACTATGGGAGAAATTTCTTTTTCTTTCACCTGAGCCTTTCCAGCTAAAGGGGTACTACTTCTCCAGGTAAGTGCCCCTAGATCTAGCATACCTACTACACCATTGACTCTAGTGAACCTGGTGGTCCAACCACCGGTTTCCACAAGCCTAGAAGGTTCTTCTATTGACATGGTTACTCAAATCCCCAATATACCTATTGTTCCTTCCTCCTTTACACACATTTCCCAGAGTGGTCCGGTAGGATCCTCGACTTTTGTCCAAGGATTTCCTTGGAATGGGGGGCATATTCCCCCATCCACTCCATATGTAGGCCCATCACATTCTTATGTAGGAGTGCAGTTTTGAAACACTACCTCTTATGGACAAGGTTTCCAAACTTCGGTCTTGGCCTCATTCACGAGTTCTCCCTTTTCATTGTTTAGCGGAGGGACACCTGCTCCCTTTTTTCAAAACCTGGTTTCGACTGGGATGGCCCGAACCTCATATACTACACCTCCTACCCACAATCCTGTGGCTTACGAATGGAATCTGTTTCACTGTTTCAATATAATCCATCCACTTCGCAATTGGAAGTAGGGGGTAACCCCACCTTTACATATGGGCATTCGGGGGCAAATCCCTCTAATCCCCATACTGGCACTTTTAGTGCTCTGGTGCGACCCAAGTTTCCTTTCCTGGCAACATTAAACTTACTAGATTTGTCAAAATTAATGAATGAACCGGTGAGGCATGACCCTTCGTGGCCACCTGTCCCCACCAAATTGCCATCGGACATCCCTAAATTCGAGGGAAAAGTTAGTGAAGATCCTAGGGATCATGCCACCACTTTTCATTTATGGTGTTCTTATAATTCAATGAATGAAGATTTAGTTAGGTTGAGGCTCTTCCAAAGAACCTTAACGAATACTGCAGCAAAATGGTACATTGAGTTGCCTTCTGCTACGTTCAGTAGTTTTTGGGACTTGTCTAGTGCATTCCTTAGCCACTTTCAGCTTCTGGTCCTATACGGTTTTGGAATGGACTTGTTATCTACCTTTAGGCAAAACAAGGCTACTGACATCTCAGATCATGTTGAAGAGTGGAGGAGGCGAAAGAGCCTTATAAAAGCCACTATTCCTCCTAAGTTCCTACTAGAGTGGTTCCTTAAATCCCTATTGCCTTACATATCTAAAGACATATCCACTTCAAGAGTGATGAATGAAGAAGAAGCCATTCTTAGGGCCCAGCAATTGGATTTGATTTATGCACAATCTGGGATCTTGTATGAGATTATCCCTAAGGCACCAAGGCCTACCCATTATGCAGAGAAACATAAGCCTGGGCCCCATGCCGATGGTATGGTTGGGTCCGTAAACTCTCCCACTGTAGATTCTTTGGCCAAACAGCTTCATCAGTTGTCCGTCAAGCATTCTATGGCAGAGGAAGCAAAGGCTTCCCCCTCCCCCCAAAGTGCAAATGTTTCTGTACAAACCTCTTAGAAGGGTAATCGGCAGCCCGGTGGGAAGAAGAAGACATGAAAGAAAGGAGAGGGAAATCAAAAGAAGCAGAATCCCATGAACAATGCTGATGGGGGCATGAAAGAAAAGAAAAAGATGAAGTTCCCATGTAATTTGTGCCACGAGGATCACCTCACTCACCTTTGTCCCCTTATGGAACAAGCCCAGAAGCTGCTAAAAGCTCAACAACCAGCTGTCCTGAAGGATCCTTTTCCCTAAGGGTAGAACTCTGCTTCAGCTTCTAATGTAGTAGGGGGCACTCCAGGTGCCCCTGACCCTAACTATATTAACATGGTTCGATATTTGACTTTGCTACAGACTAGGAATAAAAACTATGAAAAAGAGACTTCTGAGAAGGGTAAGTCTATAGGTGAAACTTCTAACCATCTCACAATCGAGAAGCCTGCTGAAACTATGCCTAAGATACTGAAAGGTGTCTTTAAGAAGACCTTGCATAACACTAATGCTAGGGCTGCTTCAAACTACTCCATGGTTGAAGAATTATCCCAAACCCCTTGTGCAATGTCAGCTTTAGAGGTATTACAGAGCTATCCCACCCAGCGGGATGCCCTCTTAGCATCTTTAGGCAGCATGGACTTGTCGAGTGTCATGGTGAAATTTCAGTTGTATGATGTCAAAATTTGCCTACCTTACCATGTAGCCTTATCAATAGATGTCATCCATGGTGGAAATACCATTGGAAGGGAAGTTTTTGATGAGGGTGCTTCTACATGCGTTATGTCCTTGTCATGTTGGAAAGCTCTCCGATCCCCAGAGTTGGTCCCGTCAAGCACTATGCTTACTGCTTTCGATAGAAGGTCATTCTGTCTGCATGGTATCCTATAGGATTTTGAAATTAAGCTGGTAGGGAAAGAAGTTTCTATTGAGGTGGAAGTGAATGATGCACCTTTGGACTATAATTTGCTTTTGGGAAGAAGCTGGACTTATGCCATGTCCACTATTGCGTCGACCATCTTTCGGGTGGTAATTTTTCCACACAAAGGAAAGTTGGTTACTGTTGACCAACTTGATTTTACTCAAAAAGGATGCATGGAGTCTAATGAGTCGGTTGTGCCATTGGTTGATCAGGTCAAACCTGCTGCACAGATCTTGGGGGCTAGAATGTACCCATCACTGATGGGCACATTTGATCTTCCAGCCCCGATTAACTATATTGGTTCTACTAGTGTGGGGAAGTCCATAGCCACAGTTGTTGATAGGACTAATCCTTGGGTTCTCCCTTCCCCCCATGAATCGAAAGTGCCCTTATCAGCAGTGGAAGTGGCTTACCAAGCTATCACTCAAACCACTGTTGATCCTATTCCAGACCCTCTCACAGTCTCAGAAGACCTGGAAGAAGTCCATTTGCCCTCTTGGATGGAAAACTCTTTTCACTCTATGGACTATTTAGATATGGTTTTACCTTCTAATGAATCCATTCTAGAAGCCATGTGTGGACGTGGCAAGATCTATGAAGATCTTAACCATCGATCCTATTTTCTTCCAGAGCTAAGTAGGATAGAAAATCAAGAGTTTCATATGAGACTATCAGATGATGTTGATACACCCATTAATCCCTTACCCAGGGAAGGAATCTTTGCTGAGGGGAATATGGAAAATATTTCCAGTACCATCCCTATCAACATCTCTGTGAATCCAGATGTCATGGAAAATATACATATAGGTGTAAACTGCTCTCCTGAGGAGTTTGCAATCTGGCATTTCAAAAATTTTCTTAAGACTAGATTTCACATGGGGTCTAAGTTTAGGGTCACTACCAGTAAGGATAAGATCATCAACATCAAGAACAAGTATGATGAGATGGTTTCCTGCTTTCTTGGTATAGACATTGGGGTCAAAATGGCATCTAGAAAAACCATTATCAAGGAGAAAGTTATCCATTTTGGCATACCAATCTCTAGGAGCATGCTTAAGGCCATCTAAGGATTTATTAAGGAGACAAACAAGGCTAGAGTTATCTTGAACATATCCAGGAGGTTGTTCCATGTAAATTTCCTCATGTAAGTCACCATGTAAGAAGGCAGACTTGACACCCATTTGATGGACTTCCTAGTTAAGTAATGCTGCAAGGGAAAGAACAAGGTGGATGGAGTTCATTTTTGCTACAAGGGAAAAGGGTTTCATTTTAGTAAATCCCTTCAAGTTGGGAAAAAACTTTGGCAACTAACCTTGCCATACGTCTTTCAACACTTCCATCTGATGCATACTTAGTTCTGTAGACCCATTTACATCTGACAAGTTTTCTTCCTTTTGGAAGAGGAACAAGATGCCAAGTATCGTTCGCCATTAAGGAACGATATTCTTCATTCATAGTGGCATCCCAATCTGGATTTCCTGAAGCTTCTACAAAAGTTTTTGGATCATTATTCTCGAAAACTTGAGCCAAAAGAGAAGAGGCTCGCTAAAACTGAGAACGTGTTCATCGTTGATCTCTATGATCACCGGCAAGATCACCAGCTGCTTCACATGTTGAATGGATCCATCGAGGAAGGATTAGTGCTGGTGTAATTTGAGAAACATGAGCAGGCGGAGGTGCATTTTCATCCTCTCTGTCATCATCAGAAACTGGAGTTGGAAACCTGTCAAGGTAGCTGGAAGAAGAAGAAGAAGAAGGCACAATCCTCGAATTAGGCTTGTAGGACAAAGATGGCACACTCACCAAGTTAGACTCATAGGCCAAGAGATTTTCATCAAATTTAACATCTCTTCTAATGATTATATCATGTGAATGGGGCTGATGAAGTCTATAACCTTTTACACCTTTTACATCTTCAAAATACCCAACAAATATTCACTTTTCCCTTTTAGGCTGCAATGCTTTCTGTTTTTCATCCAGAATGTGAGCCCATGCTTCACCACCAAACACACGAAAGTGACTTACATCTAGTTTAATTTTACTCCATGTTTCTTTCGGTGTTATACCTTGTAAAAATTTAGTGGGTGTGCGATTAACTATGTAATTTACACAATTTATGGCCTCGGACCAATATTGAAGACTTAGTCCATTAGATTGGATCATACAATTAGCCATTTCTTTTAAAGTGTGGTTCTTCCATTCAGCTACACCATTTTGTTGTGGTGTATATGGAACAGTGTGCTGTTGTTGGATTCCTTGTTCAATACAAAAAGTACTGAACTTGTTGTTCACATATTCTCCTCCATTGTCAGATATTAACTTAATAATTTGATGAATGGATTGTTTTTCAACAAGGGCCTTGTAGGCCAAGAACAAGTTAAATACTTTGCTCTTAAGTTTTAGGAAGTAAAATCAAGTGCGTCTGGAGTAGTCATCAATGAAAGTTAAGAAATATTTGAAACTAGAAAAAGAAGCAAATGGAAGAGGGCCACATAAGTCACTATGCACAAGCTCCAAGGGAACCGATGCGTGCCAAGAGGCACGTTTGTCAAAACTGTCTTGATGATGTTTTTCGGGTACACAACTGGAACAAACACCATCCTTGCAAGATACCAGTGGAAGACCAGTCACCATATTGTATTTACATAGTTGTTGCAATGAGCGATAATTTAAGTGACCAAATCACTCATGCCAAAGTTTGATCAAGTTATCACTATGAGCAACCAAAACTGAAGGAAAAGGTGATCACCCAAAGTTGTTAAATTTGTACAACCTGGTAATATCATCAATAGTTCCAATAGCAAGGACATTTTGAGGATTTTTTAAATCCTTGATTACAACTTGGTGAGGTGTAAACGTCACAGTTTTACCTTCACCTGAATGAATAATTTGATAGACTGATAACAAATTGCAGGAAATTTTTGGAACACATAGTACATCACTGAAATGACTATTTTCTATTGGAATTGTTCCAGATCCTACAACACTTAGAGATATATCATCACCAACAAATATTTGTTCGGTGTTACATTCATGCATAGTAGAAAATATGGATTTATCCTTAGCCATATGATAAGATGCTCCAGAATCAATGAGCCATTCAATTGAAGTAGAAGAAGAAGATGCAGTATAAGAGTAACGAGAAGCACAAAGTGCATGTCAACGAGAGGTAGATTCTAAAGATGAATCTAGGCTAATGTGGTGCTTCTTCATTGCTGCTTCCAAGGCTACCATCTTCTTAAAACACTTAGATTCATCATGATTAACTTTCCCACAAAAATTGCAATGACGCTCAGTCTTCTTTCCTTTTTCCTTGGATCCTTTGTCATTTTTTAAAGAAGGAGCTGACTGAGAAGGTTTGGGACCCTTGTTTTTTTGCTTATTATTGCGAAAATTCTGTTTCTTGGGAGGCTTGGAATTTTCTTTCTGTTGGGACAATAAGGATTTTCCAGATGTATTTGCATTGTTAATTATTCCAAGATGAATGAGCTTATCTTGCTCTCTAATTAAGGAATCAGAAAAGGATTCAAAGCTAGGGTCTTGATAGCTAACTGGAGTCAAGGATTCTTTCATGGAGTATAATGTAGATACAAAAACAGAATATGCAGGTCCATGTTTTGAAAGAATATGATAAATACATTGTTTGTCTTCTTTCTTAATCTTGCATTATGCACATATTAGTCTAAGAGTTTTATACTTAGATAAATAGTCTTGAATGCATGAAAAATCATTTGGATTCAAGGAAAGCAACTCATTCTTAAGTTGATGACCCTGAATTTCATTGTGTTTACCAAACACAGATTCCAACTTTTCCCAAGTGAGATTATGTTCATCAATTCTAGATATGTGGAATCGCAAATCTGTAGAGATTGAAATCCCAATCAATCCACAAGCTTCATCACATCCTTTTTCCCATTTAATTTTCTTATCATTATCAATGGGTTCTATTTCTTTCCTTGAGGTTATCCTGAAAAATCCCCTACTTTGCAAAACATCCTCCATACGAGATTTCCATGAGAAATAGTTAGAACTTATAAGTATAATATCACAAGGGGCGGCCATACTGTAAAATAATTTCTGAAAGAACAGAAACTAACTATTTGGATGTAAAGACCTAAAAAAAATATGGGGTTTTAAAAAAAACGGCACTTAAAACTGATTCTAGATGATGAAGTTATGCTTGATCAAAGAAAAAGTTGAAGATGTCCCCAATAGTGACGTGGAAGATATTAACTTGACCAACTAAAAAATAGAAGCTCCCTCTTCCCAAGATTAACCTTTGAGAATCACTTTTAGAATAAGGTTGCTTTGAAGTGAATCACTTTTATAGAATAAGTGATATTCACTTTTACAATAATGTGACTTTTAAATAGTGCGGCAATAAATTAAAAGACTTAAGTGACTCACTTTTATTTTATTTTATTTATGTAAAATGCACTTTTACAATAAAGTAACTTGAAAATAGAAATTGCATGCACTAAAAGGTAGTTTAATAAGAATTGAACTCAAGACCTATTAAGTAATAAAGCAACTTTGAACCAAGTGAGCTAAGTTTAAAAGGTATGTTAAATAATGGAAAGAGGAAGGGGGATTTTTTTTTAACTCTTCTTTCTCGTTCTCCGTGCTTACTTTCTTTTCTTGCAAATCACAAAAAAATGAAAAAACAAAAAAAAAACTTTTCCACACAATAGGGTTCGATCTTGGTTATCTTACCCAAAAAGTCTATGTTTTCAAGTTTTCTCGTTGTTTCTGATTTACCGTGATCGCACAAGGTGCACGAAAAAGAGCATACGTAGCCAAGAAGACAAGAAAAAAAAACTTTCCCTTACTGTTTCTAATTCATCGCGATCGTGCAAGGTGCATGGCAAAGAGCATACGCAGTCAGGGAAGGAAACAGTCCAAGATTAAAACAAAAAAATCTAATAATAAACTAATAAAATATGAGAGATTTATAAAAAAAAATTCGTCACTGTAACATTATACCTTCAGATTTGCCGAAATGGGTGGTTTTAGAGTAAAAGGAAACGGGTTTCGATGAAAAAAAACTATTTCCCAATGGAAACGACGCTCCGGACGTAATTGAATAGCTCCAATAGGCCACAAATGCACAGAAAATCCATAACCAGAAACCCTTTCAATGTTTTGGAAACACCGGTTCCAGATCTTGATCAAAACCAAAAGCGGCTCTTCATAAAAGCTCTGATACCATGTTCGGGTACACAGGATACTCCCAAAAGATCGAACACCTTGAGCAAACGCTTCACACAAATAGATCACAAATCAACACACCGATGTTTGTCACATGGTTAAAACCCTCAAGAGGGAAACAGTCCACGGCCGCAGCCAAATAGCTACTTGGAGCAATTTATTATGCAAAAGAAAGAAAGTTACATGGGCTTCTCATAATATATCAACTAGCCAAGGACCCTCTATGCTCTTTAAATAGAGATCATAGACCAATCGGGTGTTAAGCCACGGATCAATGGTAGGTATGATCTAAGACAAGTTGAACCGTCGGATCATTCTATGTCTAAAACATATCGTGACTATCGGATTATAATATTTACAAATGCATACTAATGCATAATAAAGAAACACACTTTTACCTAACGGATATATTACACAAGTTGATCTTAACTAACTCCTAAGTGTCTAAATATCCTAACAGATTGATGGTGGCACATCTAATTTGAACTCCATTGAAAGCTAACATGGGTGATCCCAATATATTCTTAACAACACATATATTCTCAACAACATTGCATAAAGTCATTTTCAAAACTGAATAAAGCACCATTTTTTTTAGAATTGTTCAATTCCTTAATTTTCCTTAACTACATAAAATATGTAAAGCATTCCATTTTAAAGAGTATCAACCACGAAAAGCTCATGAAACATTTCATTATATGTCCAACTACCAAAGGAACTACCACATGTGATCAATTGACATGGAAATTGTTAACATTCATGAAACATTAGAGGAAATTTCAACTCAAAATGGGCCTCCTAAGGAAAATAATAAAATAATATTTATTAATTTTGGAGGAAAAAAAGAAAAAAAAAACTACTTGTTTTGTTCGTATTTTCGATATATATCCCTGTGTTCTTACTCAAATTTCGATTGAGTGAGCTCGTTGGATGCGGAATTAAATTCTCAATCCAACGTGTACCCACTCGGCATACTTTTGATGGATCCCACTACCCCAAAAACAAGGAATACCTGAAAAACGTGATGATAACATCACATTTTCAGGTATTCCTTGTTTTTGGGGTAGCGGGGTCCGTCAAAAGTATGCCGAGTGGGTACACGTTGGATGCAGAACGAGCTCACCCAATCGAAATTTGAGTAAAACCATAGGGAGATATGTTGAATATACAAACAAAAAAAGTAGTTTTTTTATGATACCTATCCCCAAATTTATATTAATTTTTTTTTAAGACCTATACGGTATTTCAAATTTAAATCAATTTCATTTGCTAAGGCATGATGACATGGAATTTGAATTAGGGCTAAAAGGCCCATTTTAAGTTGAAATATCCTCTAATGATGATACCTAATTTTGGGTAATGATAGTTTAGTTTTCTTAAAGTGAAGTGGATCATGGTTGTTTCTTGTCTTTTTTAAATATGGAGTTTCTTTCATCTTATTTTTTATATTGAATATATAACAACATAATGATGATACATCCATCTCATGATGTATCATTTTTGTGCGTAAAATGTAAGAATAATTGCGCCAAAGAGACGTATTCTAGAGCCTAGTAGGGGGAGATGTGTGTGTAAGTCCTTCCATGTTCATCCTAGAGCTGACACAAGTCCTTTATAGACACATATATAAGATTACAACTTAAAACCATAAACATCATGTTCACATTTCCTCAGCATTTCCACCCTTTGCAGTTAAAGAGATTTGATCCCTTTCGTCGCTTCGTAAATAATTTTTAAAATAAATCTATGCTGATGTAACAAAATTATTATATTTATGTAACTCATGTGAAAAATATAGGATACTATATCATTGAGATTGTTATCCATTGTTTAGATTTATGTATATCTATCATTTAAATTTATGGATGCTTTTACAATATTAAATTTGCAATATTAAAAAATAATACAATAAATACATAGTTTTTTTTTTTTTTTTTTTAAAACAAGTTGAGAAAAACTTTGAATCTTTTCTTATTTATATTTTATATAAATTAATTGTGCTTTGGAGATGACTCATTGTGTGACGATGACCATAACCACTATGTTTAACACATATATAATTTGTAAAACATTATGAATTAATCATTTTTAAAAATATTTTATATAAAATATTATAATATTTGAGTTTTACTATTATATCAAATTATTTTTAATGACCATGAATTTCATCCACTGGAATAAGGTTTGATCTCAACTAACCAATTAAATAAATGAAATGAAATTTAGTTATTTTAATTATGTTGGTTTTGTGATTAAATAATTTTATAAAACAATTCTAATATTTACTTCATATTTATTAGCTCATAAGTTTAGGGATTATTTTTTTAAAGGTTTAAAACTTAGATCTAATTATTATGTAGGTTAGACTTTTTAAGAAAAATGCATGCTTTATTTTATCATTTTCATAAATTTTACATGTTCTTTTATACAATGTTGATTTATCCTTCTCTAATACCATGAAAGTTTATTCTCATCTTTAAAATATAAATATTAGAAATTAAAGGTTAATTTAATCTTCTCCAATACTAAGAAAGTTTGTTTTAACCTTTACCATATTTATTTTCTTCTTTATAATAGTAGATATTGATAATTTTAATTTTCTTATTTTTAATTTCTAGATTACTTTATATTTTCTTTTTAAATATAATCATAATTATACTCTTAATGTTATCATATTTCAAGGGAACTTTTTCTACTATTTCTTAACAGTGCAATTAAGAAACAAAATTTCTAATTTTACCTTTTTTAAGAATTTTTTTATTATTGTTGTTGTTGGAAGTAAGAAGCCCCTCATTCTTCTTATTCTTTAACATGTACTTGTACTCGATAAAAAAAAACCACTTAAAAAGCATAAATAAAGTACATTATCTTTAATTTTTAAAATATTTATTATAAAATATGTTTGGATTTTTTTAATAAAAAATTAAATTCCAAAACTTACTAACATAAAATCATTCAAATTATTAAATCTCGAAACTTTTTTTTTCATATGAAAAGACAATATTTGACTAAAATATTTGTGAAATGTAGTACAAAGATAGATCATTCGTAGGACTGATGGTTGCATATATTATGGACCCCAAAATGTGACCAGGGTCCAATGTCCAAAAAGATCCATGCATCAATTACATAACGTCAAAATAAGTCCAACAAAGGCAACTGATATAACCCAACCAATAGAAAGGAAGGGCCAGCACCTGGAAAATCCAAGAAAAACAAAAAATACCAGTCCATATGGAAAGGCCAAAACTAGTAGGGACAGATAACCATCTTTCCACCATCCAAGAGCACTGAAACAACCGAACAATGTTCATAAAAAATGTACCCATCGACCTCCAAAAGTGTATGTTTTGATAATATGTCTTCCTGGACGTTTTGCTCCCAAAAAATATGAGAAAAATAAATGTTTCAGAACTGATCGATCAAAGACCAGATTCGATTCAACCAAGGATCTAGGTGTAGTAAGTTTATCTGCTGACCACCCTTGGCCCATCCAATAATAATCTTGGAGTCTCCGAATATATGAATCCCATCCAATCCCGCTTCTCTCGTGAAATGTAGCAATATACATAGAGAGCGAAGCTCCCCCTTGGTGTTCGACCCCAGATTACAATTCAACCATAATTTATAAAAACTGTGGTCAGCCATATGAAGAATGGCACCGGCACCACATAGACTGGATGCCTCCTATGAAGCCCCACTGAAGAATCCCATAAGACTATGAGTTGGGGATATGTTCTTTGGAAAAAGTTTCACTCGCTGACAGCAACCACCTATAGAAAGATCCCCACCATATTCCAAAAATCTCTTCAATCCCCGAATAGCAGTAGCTGAAGGATTTGACAGTCTGTCCTCAAAAATAGTGACTGTTTCTACAAATTCAGATTTTGAACAGTATAAAGCAAGGTAGATTATACAATGTGGGATATATCTTCCTCCATCATAAGAAATAATATGAAAGCGACTCTCCACCCAGTTAGTTGTTGCATCGATCAGTTGACCTGTATCCTGCCACATTGACTGGCAGAAAATACAAGAAACAAATAGATGGAGGATATTTTCCTCAAATAATCCACATTGTAAACAAATGCTTGGGCCGATCATAACTTGACAGAGAATTTTATCCCATGTCAAAAGGCGATTGTGTGATGCCAACCAACAAAAACTGATGACCCACGGTGAGGCTTTCCACCTCCAGATAGAAAACCACCAATGTCGAGGAATAGTGATCGCATCCATGATATATTGATAAGCCAATTTGGCTAAGATTGACCCCAAAGCAGTATTATAGGACCAACATAATTTATCTGGAATTGGTTCCAATAAGATAGCTCCCAAACTCATCCCACGAACGTATCCAGACCATTCGTCACCCATAGTACCATAAAGACCTAATTGTTTGACAGAGATCCACCTCTGGTAGGTCGAATGTTTGACAGGAGCCGCAGATATGTGGTAAAGGGAATAATAACCAATACTGTGCAGGTGAGTCAGGAGAGGCCACAATATTTCATGTGAATTTGGACCCCAAATGATTGGGTCCTCACCCACCCGGATGCCCTTCCCATCCCCTAGAGACCATGCCAGCCAAGATGAAAATATCTTGAAGGAACCAAGTAGTCCTGCCCATATATTGGATATGCGTCGACCCAAATTTTTATAAATTTGAACCCATTGAATCATTAATAACTTCCAGAAATATTTCTCCTTTAAAACATGTGACCACAGACTACCACCAGTGACCGTCAGCCAAAGGCTTTTGGTCCTTAATATCGACAAAAACAACAACATATTCTTCAGTCCCCATCCACCCATCTCCGAGGGTATAGCAATGGTTTCCCATTGAATCCGATGGTATTTCGACTGCACATTGTCCCCGAACCAAATAAATGCCATAATTTTATTACGGAACTGGTTTATGATGGATTTTGGGATCTTGCTCAAGGAAAACCAATACACTATCATATTTACTAGGACTGAACGAGCCAAAGTAATTCTTCCACCCATTGAAAACCACCTTCAGCACCATAGTTTAATCCTAATGTCAAAACGCTTCAATAACCACAGCCAATCACCTGCACATTAACCATTTGTTTTTATATAATACCCAAGGTATCTGGTACCTTCTTCCAATGGATATGATTTTACCTGTAATAATCTTTTCATCTCAACCATGTGATTGTCTGTAGCCTCATAAAGATAGAGTCAGGACTTGTTTGGATTTATAGTTAACCTCGATACTGCACAGAAAATCCTCAAGATATCTGATAAGGAAACCCATTCCTCAAATGATCCCAACCCCGAGAGCATTATGTCATCTACAAATAGGAGATGTGTGAGCTTTAGACTGTTGCTGATTTTTATGCCCATGATACTACCCCACCTTAGCTTTCTTAATTAATCTTCTCAGGCCCTCAATGACCAGTAGGAAAAGGAGTGGAGAAAGTTGGAACCCTAGTCTTAGCCCCCTCTCCACTGCAAAGAAATCTGTAGGACAACCATTCACAAGCACTGCGAAGGAAATTGATGTAACACATCCCATAATCCATTTCATATCCCTATAAGGTAGACCAATTTGGATCAAAATCAACTTAAGAAAACCCCAAGATAGTCGATCGAAGGCTTGATTCAAATCTAGTTCTAGTACGCGTGCAGGTAAGGATCTTGTCTTGACACTATGAAAAACCTCCTGAGCAACCCCCACAGCCTCCAGGATCTCTCAGTTATCCAAAATGCCAAATTTATCCTCAGAGAGACCTCTAGAGAGTGATGGCTTTATACTGTTAGCAATTATCTTTGAGATAATTTTAATACATAGTTACATAAAAAAATCGGGTGATAATCCTTTAGATCATTCAACACATAATTTTTTGGAATTAAGGCCAGAAAGTAGAATTCATTACTCTAGAAACCACCCCCCTAGTTCTGGAGTCTTCAACAGCCCGCAATAGATCTGACCCCATTATCTTGAAACAGTCAAGAAACAATTCCATAGTCCAACCATCAGGACTTGGAATTTTTGATCTGGTCAATACCTGGATAACCTCTTTTAATTTAGACACTAGGACCACCTTGGAAATAGCATCCCCCTCCTTTTCATTAAATATCCTAGGCAATTATTTATTGATTTTTAATTGTTCAATCACAGAGAAATTTTCAACAGAACTACAAAATGACTTTAAATGAGAGAATGCTTCTTTTGTGAAGAACCTATGAGACCAAAAATCGGTCCAGTATTTTGGACACCTTTTCTTGAACAATCTTGTCATTACTCCAGGTAGGACCCAAAGGAATTGGCTCCACATCAACCAAATTTTCAATGCTCATCATATCCACAAAATAATCGCTCAATGGATCCAATTTTGTTTTTTGGCCCCAAATTTCACATGCCGACCATGTATAGTTCAACTCACCTGCCATAACTAAGTTTGGTAGGTCAAAAGACCCATTTGCCACCATTATGTTCCAAAAAGTTTCTTTTGAGTTATATGGCCATATATGTTGATTAAATTGATTTCTTCAGGAAAATCCGTGAAAAAAGCTTGTTAATAAAATTCCTTCAAATGCAGAAAAGGATTTTAGTTTAGCTTTCCTTGGGTTCCAAGCCGCAAGGAGACCACCCAATAATCCCACCATGTCCACCGCAACAACTTCCCACTCATTTTTAATTTTTAGAAAAAAAGAGCAGGCTTGTTGGCCCACAACCATCGTTTCTTGTAAAAAAACCACATCTAGATTGTCCCTATCCACAATTCGCTGAAGGGAAAGTTTTTTATGGAGCCCCCCCACTCCTTGAATGTTAATTGATGTAAAAATCATTTACAAAACATGGATTGGGATGTCATGCCTCTAAGCACCCTGGAGTTTGTAGAAGACAGGGGAGAAATAAGGTTTTCTTCAGGATGAGCATTTTCAGTATTTAAGTTCTCGGGTCCTTTTTTGAAATTTCTCACACCGCAAGTATTTATGGGGGACAAATCATTTTTGATCCCCCCTAGAATGGATCCCCTAGAATAGGGAAGCTGAGATGATTCATTCGGACACTTCAGTGGATGGGCAATATCCTCAGGAGGATCGGGAATAGGAAGAGGGAGGCCCTTTACATCAATCCCCAAGAAAATTTAAAGGAAAGGTTTTTGTTAGGAACCCATGTCAATCCTTCTCTTTACTATGTTAGTATATTGTTGTTGGACGCATATGCTTTGTAAGTCGTCCCATAATAATTGTTGATCCATAGTTTGTGTTATTGTTGTGAGGCGCATATGCTTTGTAAGCCGCCTGCAGTATTTGTTGATCCATAGTTTACATTGGCCCATGGTTTTGACCCATAGTATTGGCGCCCATAGTTTATATTGGCCCATGGTTTTGACCCATGGTATTGGCGCCTATTTTTAGTATATAAGTGTGTGTTGAGGCCAAGGAAGGCACCGTGAAGTTATTTTGTATTGAGCTTGCTCAAAGGAGGTTGCCCCCTCAAAGTGGCTTGCGATTAATATAAAATTGATTTTGAGTTCTGCTTCTATATCGTGTGTTTTGATTACTTGTTTGCTGCAGGGTCCTCACATCTGGTATCAGAGCACTTTCCTTGGCACATGTGGGAATTTTTTTTTGGGGGGCGGCGAATTTCAGATCAATTTCTGAAACTTTCTGCACAAAATCAGAAGAAACAGATTACATATCTGAATTCCTCTTTCAAAAATACGCAGTTTCAAAAAAAAATCAGCTCATTTGGAGTTCTAAAAGTGGAGATATTGCGGATTTAAAATCCGCAATTTTTCATAATTTCGGTGACGTCCGCGGAAATTGCAGTGAGAAAATATTTTGACCGAGTGCCCAGATTTATATTCCAATTTCATGGGTAAAAGAAGAGTGGTTGTTCCAGTTCCGGAAACATGCTATAATAGCGATTCTGAGCAATATAGATCCGGTTTTTTAACATTGGGTAGAATTTCTGCCCAATTTTTTTTTTTCTGTTCCAGGTTCGGATCTGGGAATAATCCCTCTCCGCTTAACTGTGGGAAGTACTTGGGAATAATCCCTAAAACTCATTGTGAGGAGTACCATAGGAACCCCGAAGTAGCTGGCCCATTGAGAGGACCTGCCAACGAAAAGGGCAACGACCCCTACCTGATTGACCAGTTCCCACCCGTGAGGTAAACCAAGAGCTGTCGTTTGTGGCCAAGCGGTTATCAGTTTTACCTGAGCCATGGAATGAGGGGTACTGCCCCAATACGCCAGCCGTCAGACAACATTGGTGGCCGAGTGAATCCCTTGAACCGATAGGAAGCCGCACATACCTGGGGTCCATATCTATTTTCAGTTGCACAATTGCAGATTTCCTCTGTCCAGAACTGTTGCTGGTCAGTTCTGCGCTGTTGTAGATCCACCTGTTTCCAATCACTTCCGTGCCGTTGCAGATCCCTTCCTGAAAAATCTCCTGCTTATGGTTGTCACCCGCACAGGAGCAAAAATCATGGAGGAAGCACTTGCAGCCATCCAAGCCAAACTCCAGGAACTAGATGAAAAATTTCTCAGTCTCCATCTTGAGCATTCAGCTATGAACACCAGACGACAGTCCGAGTCTTCATCAACCAATGGGTTCTCTTCTTCCAGCAATTTTTGCGGTTCGAAGCTAGATTTTCCACGCTTCAATGGTACTGATCCGACTGGATGGATCTATCGTGCAGAACAGTATTTCAGCCTTCATAATACTTTTGATGTCCACCAAGTTCCCCTTGCCTCCTTTCATTTGGAACAAGAAGCTCTTCAATGGTATCGTTGGTACATCAAGGCTCATGAAGAGCCAAAATGGCCTGCTTTTTGCCAGCTCCTTTTGCACTGATTTGGTCCGAGTGCTTTTGATGACTTCACAGGAGCTCTCACTAAACTTCGTCAAACTGGCACTGTGAAAGAGTATCAAAATGAATTTGAGAACCTAGCTAATCACACTAAAGGATTACCTGATGACTTCTACCGAAGTTGTTTTATCAGTGGTCTAAAGGATGCAATTCGCTCTGAGGTCAAATTATTCAGTCCCAACACAATGATGGAATCCCTGGGGTTGGCAAAGTTGGCAGAAGACAAGATGGCAGCCCAACAGTGCTCCAAATCCTCTTTTGTTCCCTTCCGCAATATGGGTTCTCAACGAACTCCCATTCCGCCAACTCCTCGCTCACCTCCAATCAAGCATTTGTCTGAAACAGAGATGTAGGCATGCAGAGAAAATGGGCTTTGTTATAATTGTGATGAGAAATTTAGTCAAAGACATCGATGTGTTCAACAAAAGATCCATCTCTTGGATGTGGATTCTCCACCTGCCTCTAAAATTGGTGAAGAAGTTGCCGATGTAATGGATGCTCCAGTTGACACTCAGGAGCCGCCTACTGATCCTCCATCTTAGGATGACCAACCCGAGATATCCCTCCATGCTTTAGCTGGAGTCACTACCCCCCAAACAATGCGGGTACGCAGTTACTTCAAGAAGCTTCCTCTTACGATACTCATTGATTCTGGCAGCACTCATAATTTCATTGACCCTCAGATCGCCAAACAAGCTGATTGTTTTATCCATCCTTGCTCCAAATTTGAAGTCATGGTTGCCAATGGGGGCACCTTACCTTGCAAAGGGAAGTGTCGTAATGTGTGTATCTCTATGGGAGATTATAAACTCCGCTCTGACATGTTTGCCTTGCCCTTAGGTGGATGTGATGTGGTTTTGGGCGCTCAATGGCAGCGCACACTTGGCCCCATATTGTGGGATTTTGCTGAACTTTGGATGCAGTTTTCCCCCGATGGACACAAGCACACATTGAAAGGATTACAACCAGGGTCTCTCAGCATCATCAGTTCACATCGCATGGAAAAAATCCTTAAGAAGAGTTCCCATGGTGTCATCGCTCAGCTCCATTCCATTCAAATGCAACCATCAGCGGCCCCCACTACTCCTTTGGATCTCCAACAAATTCTAGATCGATATACAGGTGTTTTTGCTGAACCAATGGGACTTCCACCTTCACGACCAGAGGACCATCGTATTCAGCTCCTTCCTGGCAGTATTCCTCCCAACATCAGGCCCTATCACTACCCATTTCACCAAAAAACAGATATTGAACTCCTCGTTAGGGACTTATTGAAGCAAGGTATTATTCGCCCAAGCACAAGTTCCTTTTCTTCACCAGTTCTTCTTGTCCGCAAAAAAGATGGGTCATGGCGCCTTTGCATTGACTTTCGAGCACTTAATCACCTCACCATCAAGGATAAGTTTCCAATTCCTGTTGTTGATGAGCTCCTTGATGAGCTTCATGGTGCTTAATTTTCTCCAAGTTGGATCTTCGCTCTGGGTATCATCAAATTCGGGTTCATGAGGATGATATCCCTAAAACAGCTTTCCGCACACATGATGGCCAGTATGAGTTTTTGGTCATGCCCTTTGGTCTCACTAATGCTCCTTCCACATTCCAGGCCTTGATGAATCAAGTCTTCCGACCCTATTTGCGGAAATTAATTCTGGTATTTTTTGATGATATCCTCATCTACAGATAACATGGGCTGAACATCTCCAGCATCTGGCTCTTGTCATGCAACTTTTCTCTGACCATCATCTCCATGCCAAAAAGTTTAAATGTGTTTTTGGCCAAAATGAAGTTGAGTATCTCGGGCACATTATCTTAGCACAAGGGGTTCGTGTGGATCCTGCCAAAATCGCTGCCATGAACAATTGGCTGCCTCCTAAGACACTCAAGAGCCTTCGTGGTTTTTTGGGTTTGACTGGCTACTACCGCAAGTTTGTCAAGGATTATGGGAAGCTTGCAGCTCCATTAACTGCTCTATTGAAAAAGTATGCTTTTACATGGACACATGTTACTGAGTGTGCATTTGACAAGCTTAAACAAGCTATGTGTACTACACCTGTTCTAGCTATGCCCGATTTTTCCAAGCCCTTCACTATTGAGAGTGATGCTTACGGCAATGGACTTGGTGCTGTTCTCATTCAAGATGAACACCCCATTGCGTTCACCAGCAAAACCCTTTCTGGTAAGAATTTAGATGCCTCTACATATGAGAAGGAAATGATGGCTATTTTGCATGCAGTACAAAAGTGGCGACCCTACCTCTTAGGGAATCATTTCTGCATCAAGACTTATCACCAGAGTCTGAAATATTTCCTAGAACAACGTGTATCCCCCCCAGCAGTTCTCCAGTTCAGGTAGTTGACGCGGTCCTTCGAGGTTCTTCGCATTTTGCGCGAAAACCTTCACATGGAACGAAATTGCATGAAGCAACAAGCTGATCAACATCGTTCTGAGCACACTTTTGAAGCTGGTGATATGGTTTTTCTTCGTCTCCAGCCTTACAAGCAATCCTCACTAAAACTCAAAGGGCGTCATAAGCTCGCTCCAAAGTTGTATGGGCCATATATGATTCTTCAGAAGATTGGGTCTGTTGCTTATAAATTGGAACTTCCGCCTTCTTCCCACATTCATCCAGTATTTCATGTCTCTTGTCTGAAGAAAGTTCTTGGCACCAACATCCAAGGCCAAACTATTTTACCAGAACTGGATAATGAAGGATCCATCTTTTTGGAGCTGGAGGCTATCCTCAATCAGCGCACTCGTCAGCTTCGCTCTCACTCTATCACAGAGGTCTTAATTCAATGACACAGAATGCAGCCCGAGGATGCTACGTGGGAACCACTCCTTCAGATTCAGTGACAATTTCCACATCTAAAGTTTTGAGGACAAAGCTTTTTCTAAGGGGGAGGGGATGTTAGGAACCCATGTCAATCCTTCTCTTTACTATGTTAGTATATTGTTGTTGGATGCATATGCTTTGTAAGTTGTCCCATAGTAATTGTTGATCCATAGTTTGTGTTATTGTTGTGAGGCGCATATGCTTTGTAAGCCGCCTGTAGTATTTGTTGATCCATAGTTTACATTGGCCCATGGTTTTGACACATAGTATTGGCGCCCATAGTTTATATTGGCCCATGGTTGTGACCCATGGTATTGGTGCCTATTTTTAGTATATAAGTGTGTGTTGAGGCCAAGGAAGGCACCGTGAAGTTATTTTGTATTGAGCTTGCTCAAAGGAGGTTGCCCCCTCGAAGTGGCTTGCGATTAATATAAAAGTGATTTTGAGTTCTTCTGCTATATCATGTGTTTTGATTACTTGTTTGCTGCAGGGTCCTCACATTTTTTTAGATATTCGTTCCCAGTGGATACTAACATCAGTTTCACCTGGCCAACTCTATGCTTGAGTTGATGGAGATGGAGAGGGATCCTCCACCTCAATATACCCAATACTAACCAGTGTATCTAGTACTACTAGCCCAGACATGGGAGGAAAAGAAAACGATTTGTCTGTATGTTTTTTAAAACCCCAACCTCAGATTGAATAGGCATCCCAAAATCACCAGTAGCCCCCACCTCCAGTTGGGCGCCCTCAGACAAAGGAGAAGTTGAAAACTGGGGAAAGTCTTTTCTAATTACTTCCAAATTGGGCACCTTTGAGTATGTAACCCCTTTGTAGAAAAAGGTGTTACCAACAAGTGCAAGTTCCCCCAATGCGTCACCTTTTGGATAAAGGGCTCAAACAAATGCACAATCATTCGAATTTAGAGATGAAACAAATGAAGGATTTAATGGATGCAACTTACTCAGGTAACGCTAGTCCACTAGCAGATACAAATTGTTGGAAGGCTTAAGAGAAATCCAGGAATCCAAAGAGACCCAAACCTCCCTCGCTGAATCTTTTGATGTCCAAGCCTTTGCTTCTGAGGATCCAAGATCTGAATCAAAACTAGACAAGGTGCATTGTCTCCATAAATATCCAATCTCACAACATTTGGAGCAATGGAATGGGATGCCCTAGTATTCTAGTGGTTTGGTAAAAGTTCAATCCCGCTGGTCAATCATCCTTTTTTCTCAAAACCCTTTATTCATGTCGATCTCTACCAGGATTTTTCCAATCCCATTGTCAATACCATGCAGTAAACCCTCATCCAGGTGCATAAATCAACCAATATGGTTCCCAATGGTCGTTAAGGCTTCACAGTTCCAAAATAGAATTGGTAGGTTTGGAATAAATACCCAAATGTGTCTGTACCTCAGGCCCTGCGACGCTGGGTCGAAGCCATAATTCCATTGGCACAACATCATGCTTCCTTAGCCTCGTAACCACGTTGACTCTAGGACAAAGGTTGTGTGGGATTCCATTCTGAAGATGAAGTTATACCAGCCCTTTTGAAAAAAATAGATAGTAGGGAAGTATCCGAGGATGGACCCCCATACACTTGTAGCCCACCCCTATATGACACTGTAGCACATAGCCTTGTAGCTGAATTTTCCACTCAAACCCCTCAGCGTCAAACCTACCACTTCCTCTAATCCCACCCCACATCCCAAAGACATATTATCTTCATCTTGACACATTTTCTATTTTTTGTACTTACCTTTGTTGCAAATTCTAAACGATTTGTTGTGAAAAATATTGGATCCCACCTCCCCATTCTCCTGGACAGTTACATCTCGCGGAGAGGACCCCACCCCAACCGGATCGGCTGAAACCCCAAGCACATTTGGCCAGTATTTTCCATCTGTTACCACCTTTTTTGCATGTCCCTGGCCCAAATATATCGACGTATGATCTATGTCCTCCACAATGATCACAGGATTACAACCAAATGGAGGGTTCATCCTTCCCTCCACTCCATCCGAGAGGGAAAATAACCGTTATTTCGACACAAAATCCCCACACAACTGTAAAATAAATAGGTTTATGATATTAACATCGATGTGTAGCAAGTATTAGTTTTCCACCCATAAACCCTAGAAAAATTAACCACATGACCCCCCAATATACTTGAAATATTTATGGGAGGAGATCCAATGTTTGTAAACCCCATTGGTAGGTTCCACCCAAACCCAGTATCACAAAGGAGACTATGAGTTTATCTAGAAAATAGTTTGTACAAAACAATACTAACCCAAGGCTAGTTTCAAACTTCGACAGTCTCTCCAGTTATCTGTAAGTATGGAAGAAATTGATTTACAACCCCAACATGTGAGCGTATTCAATCAGGCCAAGAAAAGGACCGACATCCACCTCAAAGTCCAAACCACCCATTAAACCTCAAAACTTATCAACATATAAAAATTGTTAAAATAATAAACATAATATTTTTATTAATAAATAATAATTATAATTATAATATTTCTAATTAATAAAATATAAATATTAATCATTTCTATTAATAAGTGATAATTATAACACTTATAACTAATAAAATATAAATATGTTTATATTTTTTAGAATATAAAAAAAGATTGAAAATATACTTACTCTATAAAACAGTAACATTGCTCGTTATACATAGTAACATCATCCTAAAAGAAAATATATTTGATTTGCTCATTATTATATAATGGCAATGGTACCAAGAAGTCTATGTAGCAAATTGTTTTATATTTTATATTTGATATATATACAAAGATAAAAATATATTTGATAAACTGTAATGTTTAGTAAGTAAATTGTTCTCTCTCTCTCTCTCTCTCTCTCTCTCTCTATATATATATA
>LPNX010174653.1:513117-555282 GCA_001517045.1 Pseudotsuga menziesii | reverse complement strand
AATCATATATATGTGATATAAATCCCATGAAATATTCCTACAATACAAATTTGATCCCACTTGTATGCCCTCCTCAACCAGAAACCAACCCAACACACTGGAAACACCAGGAAACCAATACAAGAAAAATACTGGAACACTAGTGAATATTCATATCTACAATAAAATAAATATACAACTTATTTGTGAAGCTCCAGGGATAAATTTGAGTGATCTCTCTCAAAACAAGCAATGAAACACAAATGAAGAGATCTCGATGATCTCCTCGTCTCCACTAGCTAGGGTGGAATCTCTCACCACTGAAACTAGTTAAAAAATACAAGGGGAACATATCCCAAGATAGAAAGAAGCTCATATCCCAAGATATGAAAGCCACATGAGCTCTCCAATTCATAAGTAAATTTTCCAAAAGATCCCTAATGGATTCCCTCACCCTTCTTTTATAATTCATGATTCACCTTTTCCCTCCTTCTAAAATACTCTCTCGCAATTATTAATAAAATATTTAATAAATGATGTTTTCATGAGCGAATGATTATTTGGACCTTAACTCACTCTGTAATGTTATTTAAACCCAATAATACTTTACCTTCCTTGGAAATTCGAATTAGAGAATTTTGTCTTGATTTGAGAGAGTTACACCTCATGTGCCCTTCTTGGGGAGTTACAGTTCTCTATGCAACTTTATTAGTTATTTTTAGGACCTAATACTTGTCATAAGTTTCCATGGATCTCATTTCCTTGATTCTACAATATTCTCCCTCATTTGGTGGGATTTAAACTTCACTTGACTTCTTCCACCACTAATGCACCCCTCTTGGCTATTTTTAGTTTGCCTCCTCATTCATGAGATTCCTTTGGGAGTTACTACCATAGTAGTATGCCATTTTTGTCCACATTGGTCTAATGATACGTTATTTCCAAATTGGGACATAATACTTCATAAATTTATGGCCCAAAATGCCCCCCCCTTCAATATTTTTTTTATGAACCTAAACCTAGAAGATGAATCATCATAAATTTTGCAGCCCCAAGATGGTTAGTTGAACAATCAACTTCTCAGGATCATAACTTTTGCATGTGATCTCAATTTGGGGCACTTGGTAGACCAAATATATGGAAGAGGAGTAGAATAGTGGATTAGGATTGAATAAGATCTTGTGGATATCATTTGAGATACTATGATCCCAAAAAACATCGTTTAGGACCTCAAAACCACCCTAGAAGTTCAGGACCCGAAAAAAATCGTTGGAAAACTACTAGAAAATTGTTGAAATGGAAAACCATTTTGAGCCAGTGGAATAGGTGGGTATACATCGATATCCATATATACAAAGAGATAAAATAAATATAAATGATGAGGCTACGCCCTAATGCCAAACTAAAGATTCACTAGAATTTAAAATTGACAAGATGTCAAAGATAATTAAAAGCCTCTCAAACAAGGTAACTAGAATGGAATGGGAAGGAAATAATACCAACAAAACACCTCAAGAAGGACCTACAAGAAATAAAAATCCCAATCAATATAGGAGGAAATTTAAACCTCATGCCATGCATAAAATAAATAAAGATCAACCTATCCAAACTCTTGTCAGAGAAAATAACCTCAAGAATAATAATTTTGTTGATATCTCTTGTGAGGAGGAACATCAAGAAGAGGAGGAATAGATGAACTAGTTGTAGGATGAATCTAATACCATTCACATAACTCGGGAATATAATGATAATTCATGTAATATACCGGATCAAATATTAGGAATATTATCTCCAAGGTTCCATCTTTAATTATGTTTATTTTTAACTTTTTCCCAAATAGTGGTTTATGAAGTCTTGTTAAGGTATTTATAATTTAGGATTTGAATAAAGACGTTCATGCCATAAAATATTCTTTACACCATTGTATATGTTACCAAATCAGATATTTTTAAATGTTTGGTGGGGTCATTAAATCTCATTTGTGGCTTTTTTCAAACACCTTGTATGCAACCTCTTAATTCTTAACATCGAAGCATGGGGAGTACTATATAGGGGAATTAAGCACCCGTGATGAATCAACGGGATACCGCACGCCTCCCTCTTTTAGGGATAATGTCATCATTAGATTAAAATGGATGGTTCTTAAATTAGTGAACAATTTGAGTGACTTAAATATTTCATATTTGTTCAAGAAAGAACATCCCCATAGTGATGAATTAAAATCTAGGAAGACTAGCTCCAATTTTCCACACAAGAGTGTCTTGGTTTCCAACTCATTCCAAACAACCTAAAACCCACTCAAATTTTTCCAAACAAGAAAAAATATATTCAAAAACATACATCCAAATCCAAATGGATCACTAATATACTTCAGGGAGATCCTATGGAATTTTATTGAACAATACATTGAGATGGCATGGCCATATTAAAATATTTGCACATATGCCAACCGACAATTTAATATTTGAACACAATATGAAGAAAGGAAGTATAAATATTTATTATGAATGTTTGGAAACAGTAATAATACTTATTAGCATAATAAATGGCTCTTATTGTATATCAAAACTGAATAAATACAAATATGGAAATGCATATGTGTGCCCCTCTACAAGAAGAGATGTTGATAAGAGTAGATATGGTAAAATGAGTATATATTGGTCATCCAAAATCCTTCTTGAGTGAAAAAAAATGTGTTTCCAATTGGAAATGATTCTTTTAATTCAGTGGAATAGATCTCATATCTAATAAATGCTCAAAAGTATCTAAACCATAACCACCATTTCATCCCACCAACACCGGTCCAAGCTCTAAATCAATTGAAAGCTACTCCAACTGATAGATATTCTTCCAAAATTGTACCCTTAGTCATATATATGTGATATAAATCCCATGAAATATGCCTACAACACAAATTGGATCCCACTTGTGTGCCCTCCTCAACTAGGAATCAATCTTACAAATTGGAAACACTAGGAAACCAATACAAGAAAATACCAGAACACTAATGAATATTCATATCTACAATAAAATAAATATATAAATTATCAGTTAAGTTGCAGGGATAAATATGAGTGATATCTCTAAAAAAAATCAACCAAACACAAATGAAGAGATCTGAATGATCTCCTCCTCCTCACTAGCTAGGGTGGAATCTCTCACCACTAAAACTGGTTAAAAAATGCAAGGGGCACATATCCCAAGATAGAAAGGGGATAATATCCTAGGTTATGAAATCCACATGATCTCTCCAATTTAGAAGTAAATTTTCCAAAACATCCCTAATGGATGCACTCACCCTTCTTTTATAATTAATCATTCACCTTTTCCCTCCTTCTAGAAATCTCTTGCAATTATTAACAAAATATTTAATAAATGATGTTTTCATGAGAGAATGATTCTTTCGGACCTTAACTCACTCTCTAATGTTATTTTAACCCAATAATACTTTGCCTTCCATGGAAATTTGAATTAGATAAGTTTTTCTTGATTTGAGGGAGTTACACTTCATGTTCCCTTCTTGGGGAGTTGCACTTCTCTATGCAACTTCATTAGCTCTTTTTAGGACCTAATACTTGTCATAAGTTGTTATAGATCTCGTTTTCATTGATTCTATGATATTATCCCTCATTTGGTAGGAGTTACACTTCACTTGACTTCTTCCACTACTAATGCACCCCTCTAGGTTATTTTTGGCCTGCCTCCTCATTCATGAGATTCCTTTGGGAGTTACTACCACATTAGTGTGTCCTTCTTGTCCACATTGGTCTAATGCTACCTTATTTCCAAATTAGGACACAATACTTCATAAATTTATGGCCCACATCACCCCTACCCCGCTTTAATATTTTTTCATGAACCTTACAAGGTGACTTAGCCATTTCCTCCCCTGGTCTAAAGGAGTGTTCCATACAAAAATATTTGGGGACATTACAGTTCCTTACACCCTAATGAATGGGACTATAAATAGAAACCACCAAAAGTTTCATATGATACCTTTACCTCGCAAGATGAAATGCATAGAAAATATGACCTCGGGCCAAGGCCCTCTATTGCAAATCAAGAGAAACAAGTCCCTGCTAAAAGAGCTCATGTAAACAAACCGAAGAATAAGTTGCTTAGAAATTTTTTTGTAACCAATAGCCCTAACCAATAAAAGGAAAAACCTTATGACTGAACCACCCTTTCTACTGCAAAAAGGAATGAGAACCCTCAACCTAAAAAGTTGGAGAATGAACATAGTGACTAAGATAAGTCTATTCTTAGGATTTCAATATTGAGCATGAGCTAGGGAAAATCCGTTGGACACACCAGTTACACTAAGAGGGGGGGTGAATTAGTGTGCACAACTTCTATTACTTTTTCACTTTTATTAACAATTAACAATTTATTCAATAGTATGCATTATCACATTATCATTATATCATCATCAACATAACTGGAAGGAGCCAAAAACCCCCTTATTACAATGAATTCAGTTCTCTAGCTACAATTGGAAGGAGGCTACAACCCCCTGATTTACATGCTACAACCTGAAGGAAGGAACAACTCTCTAGTTTGCCGGCTACAACCTGAAGGAGGCTACAACCTCCATTCCTTTCCCTTCTCTACCACCCTGATATGAAGATATAAATTGTTGAACCACAACCGCACTGATCTTGTGGACCTGCTAATCAACACATTTACTACACTGCACAACCACTGCCACTACTAATCACTTCTCATCATATGATCACTACTCATCAACTGATCACTGTCCCCTGTATCACACTGCTCATCAACCTGTACAATCAACATGTCCAATAAGTATGTACCAATCAATATGTTGCTCACATCATCTGACTCGTTCAATCTGAGTCTAACCAACTGCACACCAAACTTAGTCCACCTGAGTCAAACCAACTGCTCATACAACTCAGCTAGTTTTAGTCAGGCCAACTGCACATAAGGTAACCTTTTCCAATCCTACTCAATTGAACCAACATGTATTAAGCTGCATTAGGAGAATTTTGAGGTCAAAAAGGGCCTCAAAAAAAAAATTGTACCATTAAAATTCACTTTATAAGAAGGAATCGGGGTATTTTTTAAGGATCATAATATTATACTTAAGTATAGTATTCTAGGGGATTGTTTTGGATTGAAAAAACATGTTTATAGATAGGTAGTCAAATATTAAATATGAAGCATACAATTAACATTGAAATGTGTAAATTTTGGCGAATATTATGATAAAAAATATATATATTTTATATAAATATAGGCGATATTAGAGACTAAAAATGACCGAATAGCGAATTTAGTTTTTGAAAAAAACCAAAAAATGGCCAATTAGCAAAATTTCACCCATAAAATTACCCTGGAACCAACAAGATTCAAGATGATGATGTCAACCATAAAGGTAAAATTTGTAAAAAAAAATGGAGGGAAAAAGAAAAAACTACTTTTTTCTTATTGTATTTTTGGCATATCTCCTTATCGGTTCACCCAAATTTCGAGTTTGGGGACTTGTAGGATGCAGAATTAAATTTTGAATCCATCTCATACCCACACTGCATACTTCTGAGGTACCCACTACACCCAAAAATGAAAATTACAATAAAGAAACATATTTTAATATTAAAAAATGATTTTTTATTGAAATTTTATTTTTTGGGTGTCGTGGGTACCTCAAAAGTATGCAGTGTGGGTATGGGTTGGATGTGGAATTAAATTCTGTATCCAAGGAGTCCCCAAACTCAAAATTTGGGTGAACCGATAATGAGATATGCCAAAAATACAATAAGAAAAAAAATAGTTTTTCTTTTTCCCTTCCAAAATTTAGAACTTTTATTTTATTATTATAACTCTTATTTTATTATTTTCATTATGAATCCCATTTTAGACCTCAAAACTCTCCTAATGCTTGTGTACCTGTGCCAAATCAATTATATACTTGTGTTAATCTAATCAAGTGCTTTGATAGTCAACCGACCCTTCTTACTTGACCTAGTTCATCAAGTAAGAGACACATTTGAGAAACCAAAAGACTTCACATACAGACAACCAAATGTTGTCCAGTCACACTCAACTCAAAAACACCACAGCCTACCTCAATCACACTCAAGGAATACTTGATAGTTAAACATGATATACCTCAACCAACTAACCTCAGCCAAGAAAATAAGACTTAACCAACTATTTCAAACTCATCCAGTCTCATAAACTCTTAGACACAAAAGGAATTTTCACTCCACTCAAATCAAGTCAACAAATCAAACAAATATCAAGCAAATAGTCAATTACAATACTATTAGAGGTTGTCATTAACAATCAATAACATTCCAACTCCACTTAGGTCAAAGACACAATAATCAACACTTGTCAAAGTAGTTTTCAAAGAAAACACTTAGGGTGATTAAACAAATCACTCACAATATATATTACTTGCATATCAACTTCTCATTCAATACTACACTATATAATAGTCAAGATAAGCACCAAGATATATGCCAACAATATCCAAGATAATCATCAAGATCCATATCAATATCACATCAAGAAACATTCCAATATAACCATCACCATATGCTCCATAAAATATTCAATGACTTCAAAGATATATACTGATATATATGCTCACATACTAATATCAAAGATGAACTCTATCCATGAGAGACATGTGCCATCACAAGAGAAACTGAGAAGCATGAGTCATACCCTTTTGAAGATCATAATATTAAGAAATATTAGAAAAACCAAAATAAACTCTATATCATGTCATCACATAGCCCTCGTAACAATCTTTCCAATGAGCCAAGAAATTTGTAATTTCGATTCTATATGAGAAAGTTATGCCAATTTTAGTGAAGATGCCCAAACATTTCTTTGCTACAAAATTTCGCACTTTTCTCCAAGAGTTGTGAGAATTGATGATGAACAAATGAAATGTTTGATATTCTATTTATATGGGTTGTGGATTAAATTTATTACCTTGGCCCAACATGCAATTCAATATTACAAATAATTAAATTCTCTTTTGTTTGGTCGGATCACCCAAAAAGGTGGGGTACACCAACTTCAAAAATTCATATCTCTTCAACTGTTAGGAGTTAGAAGATGCTACACATATCAAAAGAAATGTATCGATGAGAAATATCTCCCTATGATGGGTTTATTTGCAAATTCTTGGTCTAGTACCCTTAAATTCTTCAATATGTACAATATGGAAAAGACCCCACAAATGAGGGTGCCAAAGACCGTACCACCAACTACAAGAGTTTCAAATTCTTCTTCAACATATCAAGGCATGTCTATGGGATCTACCTCCATATACATCCCAATAATCATATAACCATAAATAGTACCATACATCATCATCAACAAGCGACCAAGTCCGTGGGTTCAAGACCCAAGGAACCACATGCAAGGGTTTCAAGGACTCTTTCAAAGATATCATATAATATTTAAACAATATACTTTCCATGAAATTCAATCCCATCACATAGGACTCCATATTTAAGTGATGAGGGAATCATGACCAAATATTCCATCATATCAAAGGCTCCAACAATCATGGGCTTACAATCCACCATATGTATGGATTCCAAGACCCAAATAATTTCCAAATGCACCATCAATGATCATATAGTGTCCAAGGGTCATCATGCCTCCATTTATGTGGGCACTAGACCTTCTCATGCATAATGACCATATCCAAGTATTCCATGACCCCAACAATGGCTACACGGGCATTAATATCTCCATTAAGGGTTCCAAGTCTTTATCAAGTCATTAATGACCACATCATCACCTTTAAGGGGACAAGGACCATTAATCCATCAAATGTGGGTCCAAGGGATTCTTCATCAAGCAAGAGGATTCATAGGCTTCTTCAAACACCTCAACCACACCAGGATACCTCCAAGGTTCAAGATCCATCATGACATCACCCGTGGGGTTGTTAGACCTTCTCCTAGGGTACCATGAACTCAATAAACAAAAATAACCACTAAAAGTGTAATTTGGACCCTTGCAACTTCTTCAACCCACCAAGGACATTTTTGTAGGGTACTAGGGCATAAGTTGTAGTATTTGGGAACCAGAGAAACACTTGGGGAACTGTAAAACATCTTTGGGGTACTTAAACACTCTATAGGGTGTTCAGGGATTTTTCCATTATCTCAAGGGCTCCAAGGGATTCAAACTTGGGCTTGGACAATATCAAAAGGTCTCCTTAGAAACTGACACTTACTTAAACCTCAAGGGCTCCTCAAGGGGAACCAAGACATGTTGGCATCAATGAAAACTTAATCAACAATCTCCCCCTTTGTCATTGATGACAACACCATAACTCTTCTTCAGAACACGCTCCCCTTATTCACAACTTCTCTCCCCCTTTGGCATCAATGGAAAAGGGAACATTTTTTTACCATACTACTCCCCCTCAAGGCATGCTCCCCTTGTCATCAAATTTATTTTCATTTCCAACTTTTCTTATTGTTTGCATTAATGGAAACAAGATCATGTTTTGGAAATATTGCTTCTCTTATCACTGATGCTACTTTGATGGACTTGTATGAATAGTGTTGGAACCAACTATGATACTCAAATCTAATAATCAGGTACATATTTCATTTTACATATTCTTCATATCACGGGTCGATATTCTTCAAAATAATATTTGATTTTTCCCAAGATTTTCATCATTTCTATTTTGATCAATGATGCAATCTACTAACTTTTTTCTCCATACTTTAGTAGGATGATGGTTGTTCATATCATTCGATTGAGCTTGCTTTCTTCTCCAAACTTTAACTAGTCCTTGCATCTTGCAATGTTTTTTGAAATGATCATAATAATAGCAATTGTAACAATGAACATAAAACCCATCTTGATTTCTTCTTGGTGTGATCTTTTCATGATCTCTACAATGGATTGCATTGTGACCATAGTTATTGCGCTTATAACAGTAGCCATTGAACACCATGGTATATATCTGAGTTGTAACTTCTATTATTTCTTGTTGATCATGGAATCTTTTAAGAATACGTGTATAATTGTTAGTCTTTTCTTCCTCTTCCATAAAGTCTTCACTGTTATTCTCGATCTTCATTTTTTTCTTTAATTGAATAGTTGTTTTGTCCATGTATTCCTTCATAGAGAGGATCTTCAATTCTAGCTTTTGACATATTTCTATCTTTTCATGGAGTTGTCTCGTTAGATCTTCTTCTATTTTCTTGACTTCTTCTACCTATTTGTTCAGAACAAGGATATTGTCTTCCATCTATCCTTTTGAGTTTTGATTAGCCTCATGGGAGTGTTGCAGTTGACCTTTGAGTGCATGATTCTCATTTTTGAGTTCTGGGAGGTCATTTTCAAATTCAAAGTTTCTCAAACATACCTTCTGTAACTCTGCCTTCGAGGATTTGATATCAAGTTCTTGTTTTCTTCTTGTATGGAAAAATATGCACTATCTAATTTAACACTTAATTGTTAACCCGAGAAGGTAGCTTGTAATATGCAAACACTATATCTGTGAAACTAAAGGTTTAAACTACCCTAGCCTAATTGCAATAAAAGAAACTACTATTCTAGGAAAGCAGTTTTTGGCCTAAAAACAACTAACTGATGGAAGAAAAACCTCTTTAAGAAAACTATGAATCTATTCTATGAATTGGAAATCTATTCTATTTGTGCAGAATGAAATATCTATCTAAGAATTCAATTGCAGTTGACTACTAAGGATCTAAGCTATGTAACTTGTAAACTAATTACTTTGAATCAGAAAACTATGTTATTCCTACGCAAGCAAGCTAACTACTTTGATCTATGTAATTTAATATGACTAAATAACTACGAATTCACAAGAGCAAAGCAAAAACACTATTCTAAAGACCAAGTGTAAATAAATGTTTTCCAAAACAATGGACTAATCAAAGCAAACTAAACTTGGAGCTTTACAATCAAACCTAAAACTAAGTACAATACAATAACTGGAAATACATTAAATATGTAAGCAAACTTACAGCAGAAATAAAGTACTACTATTCTCATTTGACAATAAATCAAATCATTCTATTTAATCATAAGAAATGACGCAAAGCGTTATAGAGTTTTAGAAACAAATCTATGCTAGTTGAAACTAATAATAACTTAGAACTACTGCATTTAAATAAAATTCAAAGAAGACTTCATAAATTCTAATTGAAAATTGATTCTATCCTACTACACTTACTGAAATAAAAATGATTAGGCTAACAATGGAATTAATAAAGTCTAAAATAATAACATGCTACGTAAATAGAGATAAAAGACCGACTATGAATTCAAATATAAAATAGAAATAAAATGTTGAACCTACTTCAGAAATGAGATGAACTGATAATGGATAAAATCTATGTTAAGCAAACTTATACCAATCTATATTCTAAGCATAAAAACAATTGAAATAAAATTATAAGCTACCCATACTATGAACCAAAAGACAACTGCACTATTCTACACTTGAATCAGAAACTATTTCCTATTTGCACAATAAAATATATTCTGAGTGTAAATTAATTTCATCATAATTAAAACTGAAATAATTAATCTTATGCATTAATATAAAACTAAATATGAAATGTTGAAGATGGATTCGAATCCCAACTAGCTACAGAACACAGTAGAATGCTGGAAAATTAACCTATACCTTAGCTAATTATTTATGCATAAACAAAATACTGAAAATTCTGGAAATGAATTAAAATTTTGTCTAAGTGCGAATGGAGTGCTGAAAAACAGTCTGAGTGAAGGTGTGAATAGAATGCTGAAAAACGGTCTAAACATAGGTACGAGTGGTTGACTGTGTGAATTTTGAAGATGAAAATTACATAAAAACAAGAGAAAATTGTATTTTATAAACAACTGAACATCATCTGTAATTCCTGCAAGAACTAGGTCATAAAAACAAAGGACTATTTCTATACAAAGCGCTCCCACACATAAACTATTTAACTAATCACATATAAATCCACAAGCAACATATCAATCCACACTGTATCTAAGAGAAAGAGTTTTGAAAACAAATTGAAATTGCTGGAGTAAGAATAAAATAGATAGACACTGAGACCTCATTTGCAGACACTATTTTATTCATGCTATTATAAAATCTACAGGATGAAATGAGAGCATTTGAAATTCTGGGAAAAGCAACTACATAAACATTCTCACAACTCACAATTTGATTTACACACAATAGTAATAAAAACACACACATATACATATCTGATGTTAAAGCATGATGAACGATTCACGCTACCACTGAGGGGCCCTCCCAGAGACAACGATCTATCCTTGCGAACTATTCAATGGTTGGGTTCATGCAAAGCCAAGAATACAGAGGAGCATAACAATGTTTATATTAAAAAATGAAAAGTCTTACAAAAGTAGTAACCTCCTTTCTCAGCCCTATGGAGATCTATTTATACATGAAAAATCATTGGGGAATGCATAAAACCAAATCCCCAAAACCTTGAACCATTAAAACCAATTTCTATATTTAAAAAACGACCAACTCAAAAAACACACATTTGGCAAAAGTTGGAAAATTCCCCTTCGATAACTCTCTGGTGGTTACGATTCTGGCGAAATGATTTCTGGGTTTTGTAGCTGGCTAGGTTTTATTCAAACCGATCAGCTCATTTAATGAAAAATTCTTCCATGTGCACGCAAATCAATGCGCAATATGGAATTCCAGAAATATTCACTTCTAAAAATCTGGGTTTAGCATTATTTTGCCAACTGTTGCACAATGAATTTCAGAGATCATGGCTGAATTGGTGTTGGGTTTTTTGTCAAATTGATGGTTGGGTGCTAGGTTCAGATTGTGGTTGAGTTCTATTGGTTGCATCACCATCCATTTATGAGTTTGTGTGACTGTGTGTTCCCATAAGATGTACGGCCTCCATTTTCACGTGCATGAGTTTTAGTTCACAACCTGCACATATCAAAGTTCGTTAGTTAACAAAGTATGAAACGAAAAGTATATTCATTTGGCATGATTTAGATTTTTCAACTTGAAGTTTTAAAACAAATGGTTTTAAAATGAATTATATATATATATATATATATATATATATATATATATATGAACTTTACTATTTAAATAACCAATTTCAAATGCGTTAAAGGGTGTTGGTCATGTTGACATATAATTTAAATAATTATTAAATTATTAGAAATCCATGTCATAATCTATTCTGAATGTTATATGTGTGTTGGTAAATTTGGATATGAGTGGGTTAAAGTTAAAAGAATTGTTTTAATATTGAATTCATTTTTTCTAATATATTTAGTTTATTCTTTGTTTAAATTTAAACCAATGCTTAAAACTCATCATCACTTTATCGTTTCAATTTGTATATGTAGAATCAACATGATTAACAAGAATCGGAGGATAAAGGTATTACAGGATCAACAAGAGCCGTAAGACATGGACAAGCCAACTTAATGAACCAACAAGAAATATGCACTCAAACCTAGTGCAAAACATGAGACCGAATGGAATGTCGAAATGCTGATCATTTGCACAATATTGCATTTAATACATCAAAAATAACATATTAGTCTTTTTTAAGTTTAAGAGTTTTAATTAATGAAACACAGGAAAATGTAGCCTTATTGAACATAAATGTATTAAATCATGGTAGATAAGATGAGAAATTAATGTAAATAATACCGTTATAAAAGATAATTCCGGAGCCCAACACTTCTTCACTTCTCTTCCAATATGTCTTTAGCCTTGTAGGAACTTATCTCACTGTATTTATCTTGTATCTTGCATATCAATTATTTCTCCTTATCTTCTAGCATTTTTTTGAGCTTGACAATTTCTTCTGATTGCTTTTCAATTTCTGTAGCTGACTTCTCAAGTTTATCTTTCAAAGAGTTGGAAATTGCTTCTTTGATTTTGGTACATTCTTCAACTTGGAGTTTTAGATCAATTACGGTATGTGTGGCCTTCTTAGATTCTTCTTGATTCTTCTTCTCAGATTTGTCCAATTTCTCTTCCAATACCTGGTTTTGTTCACAAATATTTTTCACTTCTTGCGAAACATTAGTAATTTCATTGTTTATCATAGTATCTAATAAATTTCTATCATAATTCAGAGAGCAAGGATTTTCATCATAATATGAAGTATTGCATTCTAAAAAATGGCTCTTATCTTCTATACCTGATTAACATATCTCTTTCAAAAGCATTACAGCAGAGTGTTCAAGGGACGTACCTTCATACTTACATGGATCTTGTACTAATTTAGTCTTCTGCTTCTTGTTCTTCATTTAGCTGATTTATTTTGAATGAGAATTATTCAATTCATTTGTACTTACCTATTTTCTCCTTTTGGAGATCTATCAAATCTTCAACCATGAGTTTCATAACCTCTTCTTCATGTTCTTTAGTGGAGTAGATCAGTTCTATTTTGAGCCACAGTTCCTTAGCTGAGCTGCACTTTCCTATGTTCTTCTTTTGGTGATATATTAATCCTTCAAGGATGGTTTCCATAGCCATTGAATTATTCTTCTTTGCTTCCTTCTGAGCTGTTGTTTTCACTTTCTTTGGAGGAGTATATCTAGTAACAACCGATTTCCACATACTGATTCCTTCTGCCTCAAGATAAAATTGCATTCTTCTTTCCTAGTAGAAGTAATTTGTTACACAAAACAATGGTACTCCATTTATTCAGAACCCCATGATGTTTCAAAGATGTCCTACAAGTTGATAAGGATTTCTATGAAGGACCCGCTATAATACCAATTGTTGGACACGCCAGTTACACTGAGAGGGGGGGAGGGGTGAATGAGTGTGCACAATTTATATTACTTTTTCACTTTTATTAACAATCAACAACTTATTCAATAATATGCATTATCACATTATCATTGTTGATGTATTGGTAACTTCGGAATGTATTCACTTGTACATTTTATGTATTGTACCCCGATGTTTATTCTTGGAAGTATCTGTAATGTAATTGAGTCATGTCATGCCCCGATGTTCCTATCGAGAGATTCAATAATGTAAACAAGTCATGTAAAGTCATTGTGGGTAACCCTCCTATTGATAAAGGGTTAAAGTCCCCACAGTTGTGGGGCACTAGGGTTATTAGACTCTCCTAGAGAAGTTGACCCTAGGTGAGTTAATGTAAGTCGGGTCATTAGTACCCCAATTTTGTTACTCGAGCCTACATAACAGAGTTAACGGTTAAGTGAATGAAAGAATATAAATAGAGAGTGAGACTCTCTATTTATCACACACACACTCACTCAACTGGGGCACATGAGTGAGAGAGAAGAAGTCAGGATCAGAGAAAGAGACAACTGTTGTCGGAGATCATCTTTATGTTTTCAGGTTTTACTTTTTCTATTGGTGCTCATTCTATCTCTAAGGAAGTTGCGGGGTTTTCTCCTTTATGGTTTCCCCGAAGAAAATTCTGTGTCTCTTGTCTCTTGTGTTTATTGTTGTGCATGTTATTCTCTCAAACAAGATCCTAAGATCATATTTCTTAAATGATAAAAATCTAACAATCATTATATCATCAGTAGCATTATTATCATCATATCATCGTCACATCAAAAGAATAGCATGAAACATAGAACACAAGATTTTACGTGGAAAACTAAGTCCTGGGGGAAAAACCACAGAAGCCTTTATAATACTTTTCCAGAAATAACTAGGAGGCAACAACCCCCTTATTACAATTACTTCAGTTCCCCAGCTACAATTGGAAGGAGGATACATCCCCCTGATTTACAGGCTACAACCTAAAGGAAGCTATAACTTCCTAGTTCTCCGGCTACAACTAGAAGGAGGCTACAACCCCCATTCCTTGCCCCATCCTGCCACCCTGGTATGAAGATAGAAACTTTTGAACCACAACCGTATTGATATTTTGGACTTGCTAATAAACACATCTACTGCAATGCACAATTCGTACCACACTGCACAACCACTACCACTACTAACCACTTTTCAACATCTAATCACTACTCATCAAATGATCATTGTCCATTATATCACACTTCTCATTAACCTGTCCAATAAAGCTGTACCAATCAGTCTATTGCTCACATCATATGACTCAGTCAATTTGAGTCTAACCAATTGAACACCAAACTTAGTCCACCTGAGTCAAACCAACTGCTCATACAACTCAACCAGTCTCAGTCAGACCATTTTCACATAAGGCAACTTGTTCTAATCCTGCTCAAATGAACCAACCCGTACCAAGTTACTTGTGTACATGTGTCAAATCAATCATATATTTGTGTTAATCTAATCAAGTGCTCTAATAGTCAACCAACCCTTCTTACTTGGCCTATTTCATCAATTAAGAGACACATTTGAGCAACCAAAATACTTCACATACGATCAACCAAACATTGTGCAATCACACTCAACTCAATAACACCACAACCTATATCAATCACAGACAAGGCATACTTGACAGTTAAACATGATATACCTCAACCAAGAAGTTAAGACTTAACCAACTATGTCAAACTCATCCAATCTCATAAACTCTTAGACACAAAAGGATTTTTCACTTCACTGAAATCAAGTCAACAAATCAATCAAATAGTCAATTACAATACTGTCAGAGGTTGTCATTAACAGTCAATAAAATTCCATCTCCACTTAGGTCAAATACACAATGATCAACACTTGTCAAAGTAGTTTTCAAAGAAAACACCTAGGTTGATCAAAAAAATCACTCACAAGATCTATTACTTGCATGTCAACTTCTCATTCATATTAGAATTTGAATTCCATTTAGATCTTCAAGCATATAGTTCTAATAATGTTTTCAGTAAACGGAGAATGAAGTTACAAACTGAACAAAACAAAACACATAGGAATTTACAGTATCATTCACAATAATAATATCCGGTGTTACAATAGTTTACATAGGAAAAGAATTCGAATCAATTATGGATGGATTCAAACTATCCACTGGATGTGACTGTATCTAACTAACCATCTAGCTCATGGTGTCTCAATCAATATTGGAGTCCAACATATCAACTCCTAGATGTCCAACCAACTCAATCAATCAGTGACAGCTAGTTAACTCGATGCAACTAAGTGTGGTAGGTGGGAAAAGGTGCCTACTCCACATGCAGTCATGCATTATCCATGCATAGCTAGTGCTAGCTAACTGATTGTGAACTAACTGAAAGTAACTGGGGGATAACTGATACTAACTAGTACTAACTCCAACTAACTGATGTAGGTTGGTTCCAGGATTGCCAGTGGCTCCTAAAATGTATGGATTGGTCTAGGAGGTGCCTAAAATGATGCATGCACATGCAATAAGTCGCAGTTAACCTCTAGTAGTGTTCCCCACACTCTAGTGACTGGTACATGTGGCCCCATTAGGCCAAGTGGACCCAATTGTACTAGTGGACCCAAATAATTAATTAAGGTTCCTAAGTTAGACTAAATTAATATAATAGACATTTGACCAAGGGAGGATTAATAATCCTAACAATTCAATACTACACTATACAACAGTCAAGATAAGCACCAAGATCTATGCCAACATTATCCAAGATAATCATCAAGATATATTTCAATATAACCATCACCATAGTCTCCATAAAATATTCAATGACTTCAAATATATATACCACTATATAGGCTTACATACTAATTTCAAAGATGAACTTTATCCATGAGAGACATGCGCCATCACAAGAGAAACCCAAAAGCATGAGTCATACCTTTTTGAAGATCATAAGATGAAGAAACAAAAGAAACACTAAAAGAAACTCTAGATCATTTCATCACATAGACCTCGTAACAATCTTTCAACAAACCAAGAATTTTGTAATTTCGATTCCGTATGAGAAATTTATGTCATTTTTAGTGAAGATGCTCAAACATTTTCCTGTCACAAAATTTCGCTCTTTTCTCCGAGATTTGCAAAATTCCTGAGAGAATTGATGATGAACAAATTAAATGTTTGATTTTCTATTTATTTAGGTTGTGGATAAAATTTATTACCTTGGGCCAACATGTAATTCAAAATTACAAATGATTAAATTCAATTTTGTTTGGTAGGCTCACCCGAAAAGGTGGGGTACACCAACTTCAAATATTCATATATCTTCAACTGTAAGGATTTAGAAGATGATCCACATATCAAAGGAAATGGATTGACTAGGACTATTTCCCTATGATGGGTTTATTTTCAAATTCTTGGTTTAACACCCTTAAATTATTCAATATGTCCAACACGTCAAATACCCCACACATAAGGGTGCCAGAGAGCATACCGCCAACTACAAGAGTTTCAAATTCTTCTTCAACATATCAAGGAACGTCTATAATATCTACCTCCATCTACATCTCAATAGCCATATAACCACAAATAGGACCATACATCACCATGGTTTAAGGCCCAAGGCACCACGTGCAAGGGTTTCAAGGACTCTTTCAAATATATTATATAATATTTAAACAATAAACTTTCCATGGAATTAAAGCTCATCACATAGGACTCCATAGCCAAGTGATGAGAGCATCATGACCAAAGACTCCTTCATATCAAAGGTTCCAACAAACATGGGCTTACAAACCACCATATGGATGGATTCCAAGACCCAAATCATTTCCAAATGCACCATCAATGATCATGTAGTGTCCAAGTGTCATCATGCCACCATTTATGTGAGTGTCATACCTTCTCATGCATAATGACCGTCTCCAAGGGTATGACCCCAACAAGGGATACATGGGCATCAAGATCTTCATCAATGGCTCAAAGTTTGCATCAATTCATTAATGACCACATCATCATCTTTAAGGGGACAAGGACCATTAAGCCATCAAATGTGGGTCCAAGGGATTCTTCGGGGCTTCTTCATCAAGCAAGGGAATTCATAGGATTCTTCAACCACCTCAGCCACACCAAAAGACCTCCAAGGGTCAATATCGATCATGACATCACGTGTGGGGTTTCTAGACCTTCTCCTGGGGTACCATGAACTCAATAAACAAAAATAACCACTGAAAGGGTCATTTGGACTCTTTCAACTTCTTCAACCCACCAAGGGAACTTTTGTAGGGTATTGGGGCATAAGTTGTGGTACTAGGAAACCAAAGAAACAAATGGGGAACTGTAAAACATCTTTGGGGTACTTAAACACTCTAAAGGTTGTTCAGGGATTTTGCCATTGTCTCAAGGGCTCCAAGGGCTTCAAACTTGGGCTTGGAAAATATCAAAAGGTCTCCTTAGACACTGACACTTACTTAAACCTCAGGGGCTCCTCAAGGGGAACCAAGACATGTTGGCATCAATGAAAACTTAATCAACAAAATAAAAATGCATATTCCCTTGATTGAGTTTGATAAAAACCTTTCATACCGTAAGAAAATTGAGTAAATGATAGGTGGAGCATTGTCATCCATCCAACTAGATATTCTGAACATCTCTGATGTACATCCCACAATCCAATGCGGTCCTTGCCTTGATGAAAAAGATAAATCCACTACACCTTTCTATGTAACCTTGAGTGAAAATGATAATGTGTTTCATAATTGTGTGCTAGATTCAGGAGCAACTCATAACCTGATCCCAAGGTTATAATGGAAAAATTAAGGTTGGATATAAGTAGGACCTACCGTGATCTATATAGATATGAACCAAGAAAGGTTAAATGTGTGGAAAAATATAAAATCTCATGGTCACATTATCAAAATTGCTTGAGAAGAGTATACCAATGGATGTGGTAGTGGCAGATGTGCTTACTACATATGGAATGTTGTTGTGAAGTTGGGAAAAGAATTTGGGAGGCACTATGAAAATGGATATGAAATTTCCCATAAATTATGTATTTTCAAGAGAGAGAATAAGTTTGTACATGGAAGCTAAGTTTTCATTTGTGATAAGTGATAAATAAATCCAAATATTTTCCTATGTATGTTGTAGAAGAAGAAATTAGGTGTTGTATTTTGTCAATCGATTATGAGAATGAAACCTTCCCGAGAATACAGTATGCAGCTCAAAATGGTCTGGTAGATAAAAAACAAATCTTGAAACTATTTTTTGATGGGGGGAATCTATAAAAGAGGAATAAGGAGCATGGGTTCTCCTAATTTCCCAAAGGGTGAACATAATTCCTTGTCAGACATGTTAGATTTTTTATCAATTATGATAGTATGATCTTAGGATCCTGTCTGAGAGAATAACAAGCATAGCAATCAAACACAAGAGATAATGAACACAGAGATTTTACTCAAGGAAACCATAAATGAGAAAACCCCGCAACTTCCTCAAAGATAGAATCAGCACCAAAAGTAAAACCCCAAGACAGTAAGATGATCTCCCAACAATAGTAGTCTCTCTCTCTCTTGTCCCAGCTTCTTCTTTCTCTCTTAGTTATGCGCTGCAACTAAGTGTGAGTGAATGTGTGTTAAATAGAGAGGCTCACTCTCTATTTATACTAATTTCTGAATTGACAATAACTCACTAGGGAAGACTTCTCTAGGAGAGTCTAATAACCCTAGGGCCCCACAACTACAGGGATTTTAACCCTTGATCAATAAGGAGGGTTACAATCTATGACTTTACATGAGTTGTTTACATTATTGAATCTCTCGATAGGAACATCGAGGCATGACATGACTCAATTACATTACAGATACTTCCTGGAATAAACATCAGGGTACAATACATAAGATATACAAGTGAATACATTCCGAAGTTACAAATACATCAACACTCCCTCTTAACTAGGAAGGTATTCTCTTGACACAATTTGTCAGCACAGGTCTTGTTCTTTGTATCATCTGGATCATCATCAAGTCATCTTCATCTTCAAGTCTAGATCATCACTAGATCTGGATCATCAAAGGATCAAAGAAGTATCACTAGGTTCCCTTCTTCAACCTTGTAGTAAAGGTTGGAATCCTCTTTACTCTTGGTAAAGCCCAAACTATATAGGAAGCTGTCAATTATGTTGTACCATGTCCTGGGTGCCTGTTTCAAATTGTACAGGGATTTCTTCAATTTACACACATGAGTCTCCCTGTCATGTGTCTCAAAACCGAGTGGTTGCTCCACATACACTTCCTCTTCTACTACACCATTTAAGAAGGAAGTCTTGACATCCATCTGGTGTATCTTCCATTTCATTACTGCAGCCAGAGCATGTATTGATCTGATGGAAGTGTATCTGATTATAGGTGCAAAAGTTTCTTCATAATCTATTTCTTCTTTCTGGGAGAATCCATGAGCCACAAATCTTGCTTTATATTTCTCTATGCTACCATATACAACATGCTTGATCTTGTATATCCATTTGGAAGTCACAATAGACTTCCCTTTTGGTCTAGGGACAACATCCTAGACATCATTCTTCATGATCGACTATTACTCCTTGATCATAGCATCCTTCCATTCTTTCTTCTCTGCCGCTTCTTCATAGTTGGAAGGTTCTTTATCAATGATGTCACACAATAGGGCTACATAACCGAAGCAAGACCTGGCTCTTTTCCTCTCTCTGTGTATCTCTTCTGGAGCCCCATATCTTTCTACACCTTGGATAACTTCTCATACCCATGCAGGTTTCCTCTTGTGAGGATTCTTCTCTTGAGGTTGATCTATAGGTTCCTGTGGTTCTTCTATTTCTCGATATTCTTCTTGAGTTCCATCATTCATGGTTGTGTCTTGAATTCTGGGTACTTCTGTTTCTTCAGGTTCTTTAGTAGGTCTCTTTCTGGATTTGTTGTAAGCTGAGTCTTCGTCAAATGTTACATCCCTGTTGATGTCGATATTCTTGAATCCTGGGAAGTATATTCTATAAGCCTTCAAGCTTTCACTATATCCCACAAATATACCCTTCTTTCCTGAAGGATCTAACTTTGTCCTCTTTTCTTTTGAAATGTGTATGTACACTAGACAACCAAATATTCTGAGATGACTGACTTCTGGTTTCTTGTCGGAGAAGACTTCTTCATGTGTTTTGTTCTCGATTACTCTATGTGGAGTACAGTTCTGTACATACACAGCTGTTATAGTAGCTTCTACTCATATATGCATGGGAAGATCTTGATCATGAAGCATTTCCCTTGCAGCTTCCATGATCGTTCTATTCTTCCTTTCTGTAATGCCCTTATGTTATGGATTATATGGAGTGGTCAACTCCCTCTTAATACCTGAATCTCTACATAAATCTTTGAATTCATTTGATGTGAATTCTCCGCCATTGTCTGATTGAAAGGTTTTGATATTATTTTCTGTGTGGTTCTCGATCAGGGCTTTGAATTCCTTGAACTTGTTGAATACTTATTCTTTGTTCTTTAAGAAGTATATCCATGTCTTCCTAGAAAAATCATCAATGAAAGAAACATAGTATACATACCCGCTTAATGAACTGGATGACATTGGTCCGCATACATTAGAGTGAATGATTTCCAAGATCCCTTTTTCCTTTCTCTCGCTACTTGGAAATGTATTATTTGTGTTCTTTCCTTTCTCACATCCTTTGCAGACACCGTCATGTTTAGTATGTATTTATGGAAGACCTTCAATAGCTTTACTTGCAAGTGGTAGTGCCCTATAGTGCACATGTGCAAGCCTTCTGTGCTAAAGTTCATTTGGCTCTATTGATTCATGGACCAAAGCTTGTTCTTGTTGGCCCTTCAATTTGTATAGTCCTCCCTCTTGCTCTCCAATTACTACTGCATCATATATAGTCTTTCCCTTTTCCCACATAAGGACTTGCAACCCTCATGCCTTTTGCATCCAATACAGATATGGAGAGGATATTCTTCTCTAGTCTTGGTACAAATAAGACATCCTTCATCTTCATAGACTTTCCAGAGTCTAGTTTATAGGAGGATTCACCAGTAACTTTTATTGGATATTGGTAGTCATCCCCAAGTTTCACCTTGTGGGGTGACTCATGTTTTGATAGTTTTAGAAATAATTCTTTGAATCCTATCATATGTTTGGAAGGCCCACTATCTCTAAGCCAATCATTGCTTCCATGTGTGATAGTTCCCGTGAGAGCGGAAATCAAAACATATTCTCCATCACTTGAAGAATCATCACTTTCTTGTCTGATTCTCTTCTTGGAAAGTTCATCATCCTCTGCAGCATGAGCATGATCTCTTCTCTTGTTGTTATTCTTCTTATGGGAGTTTCTTTTGTTTCTCATACAATTTCTGGCATAGTGTCCTCTCTAATCACAAGTAGAACATCTGAGTTGAGTTTTTCTGGAGTGAGGATGCTTACCTTTAGAATGATGATAGTCCATTCTATTTTTCTTGGAGTGTACTATGAGAGCTTGATCTTCACTTCCCATCTTTTATTCTTGGGCTACTATTAGAGCTTCTTCTTGTGAGCATTCCTCCCACGATCTACTGAAGGTGACTAGCTTTCTTCTAGTATAGATCCCTTGAATGAAAGAGTCCCATGACCTAGAGAGACCATTCAAGGTAGTCATCATAATTTATGCATTCTCTACTTCTTCATCCACTGCTTCAAGTTGTTCTTTGATTTGGGAGACCCTTGTAAAGTATGACTATATGGTCTTCGCATTTTGGATCTTCACACTCTTCAATTGGTTCCTCAAAGTCATCTTCCGGTTTATGTTCTTTTCTTCAAATAGATTGGTCAGGGCATCAAACATTGCCTTAGGTGTCTTTATGGAGGACAGCTATGGTATGATATTATCCTTGATTGAATCAACAATAATCCTCTTATCCATGACCAAGTTCTTTTTGTGTAAGGCCTTAGCCTCATCTCCTTATGGAACTGGAACCTCTTCACTAATGTAAGAGTCCAACTCATTTTCTTCCAGGACCAGGGAGACCCTATACTTCCAGGCTCAGAAGTTATCAACTCCCTCAATATTTTCATCAAGCTTGGTGTGATGAGACATCTTAACCGAGAACCTAAAATGGAAATACAAAAGATTTAGATCTTACCAATTTGAGAAGCTGAAAACTGGATCTGGAGCTGATCTTCTGCAGTCCTTGTTTTCTGGTTCTAGGTAAAATTAGGGTTTGAATTTCTTGTAGTTCTACCCAACCAAAAACCTTGATTCTTGTTTCTAAACTTCGATTTTGAGGAGGAGAGTGATCCTATCCTGGGCTCACTCAAAAAAAATTCTTCAGTGAAAAGCCCTAATTTCTCGATGCAGTGGTAGGTCAAAAATTGAAAGTGCTTAGAATTAGATTATGCTTCAACATAAAGATGCGCCCTTCAATGGAGGTTCATCCTAGCCTCCTTTTTCTGATGGATTGTGGAGAGAGACCCAAAAAGTAAGAAGCCCCAGCTTCTGCAGCTGCATAGTGTCTTGTTCTTAGGTTAGCTCTGATTCCATGTTAGATTTTTTATCAATTATGACAGTATGATCTTAGGATCTTGTATGAGAGAATAACAAGGATAACAATCAAACACAAGAGATAATGAACACAAATATTTTCCTCAGGGAAACCATAAAGGAGAAAAACCTGCAACTTCCTCAGAGATAGAATCAACACCAAAAGTAAAACCCAAAGATAGTAAGATGTTCTCTCGACAGTAGTAGTCTCTCTCTCTCTCTCTTGTCCCAGCTTCTTCTTTCTCTCTCAGTTATGCGCTACAACTGAGTGTGAGTGAATGTGTGTTAAATAGAGAGGGTCACTCTCTATTTATACTAATTCCCGACTAGACAATAATTCACTAGGGCCGACTTCTCTAGGAGATTCTAATAACCCTAGGTCCCCACAACTGCGGTGACTTTAACCCTTGATTAATAAGGAGGTTTACACTCCATGAATTTACATGGCTTGTTTACATTATTGATTCTCCTGATAGGAACATTGAGGCATGACATGACTCAAATACATTACAGATACTTCCTGGAAAAAACATCGGGGTATAATACATAAGATATACAAGTGAATACATTCCGAAGTTACAAATACATCAACAATACAAATTGGAATTTCAATCCACAAACAATGTAGCATAATATGAAGCATTAATATTAGGCCTTGAATATGATAGGAAAATGCTGATGTAGCAGAGTATGAAGCATTGATCTTGGGCCTTAAATATTCTAGTAAAATGTGGTTCACAAATATTTCTATGTTTGGAGATTTGAAGGTGGTAATGCATCATGTGAAAAACAAATATCAGAGTAAACATCCTAGAATGGCGGATTATAAAAATTAAGTGTGGGACACAATATATAAATAATTCCATGCTTTTAATATCAGTGTTGTCCCCTGGGAATTAAATTAGCAACATGACTCCTTAGCTCTAGCAGCAAGTACTTTCAGACCTACTAAAAAAGTACATTTCAAGTATAAGGTAGAGATAAGACACAAGCCTTCAATTATTGATAATTTAAAACATTGGTAGGTGTTTGAAGATAGTAAATAGATCAAATTATTTTAAGAAATGGTTGGGGAATTTCTCACTTCTTGGATAAACCAAGATACAAATGAGGAGGAGGTAAGGGAACAAGATGAACCACTAACCCTTGAACTGATTAGCTACATTATAGATCACAAGATCTTGTAGCTAAAAGATAATTTTATAACAAATGGGTCAGTACCTATAGAACAATTATTTTGACAAATTATATTCCTTTTAAGACTACAATTCACTCAGAGGCTGAAGATGTAGAAGATTTTAACATAGGTATTTAGTGGGACCCAAAATACATCAATTTGTCAAAATTTCTGACTATAGATCTAAAACAAAGATACTTTAGGTCATTTAGAGAGTGCAAAGATGTATTTTCCTAGAGGTATGAGGACCGTTGGAGACATTTACCATCATACACAGTCTTTTTGGTCAAATTGGCCTAGTTAAACCACTATCCTAAGTATAATTGACATTAATTGACATCAGTGGAGCATTAATTTCCATCATCCAGTCACACCCACGCCTACCTACAATTAAGGAGGCTAACTTAGCCTTCTCCTACAGTCAAGGAGGCTAACTGGAGCACTCTAGGGGTGATCTGAGTGATATTAATGCACCTAATTGCTAACTGGTGGTTACAATCAGTTCAACTAGTCAGTTAAGGCACCTCCTCTCATTAAATATATTATTGAATGATTATTTATTATTATTTAATGATATGGAGTCAAGCGGGTGCCTACACCAACTTTTGATGGTCAGTTTAGCTTCAGTTAACCTCATCGGGGTTCATTGAAGTCATGGAGCACTAGCACTTGATGGTTGGCTTGCTATGACATGTGTTTGATCTCCTTTAGTTGAGATTCAGTCATTTATTGCACTTCGACTTCAGTTAGGGTTTGGTGAGTCAATTAGGGTTTTGGTCAAGTGGTTAAATAAGTGTGAACCTATGGTTGAGAGTCAGTTAAGCTAGACTCACTCATTGAATTCAAATTCCTCATTGATTCAAGCTATTGCTTGACATTGTTATTGTAACCATTCATTGTTTATTGAATATACAGAGAGGAAACCATTCTGGTTCCGATTAACACCATTTCATGAGTATCTGTTGATTATTCTTTCATGATATTGACTATTAGTTCCTAGATCAATGTGAAAGAATTAATATGGTATCATAGCATACAGCAGTAAAAAGATCTATCTCTCAAAAACAAGCTTTTTGATAGATTTCTCCATGAAATTTGAGCAATAGCTCAAAAATCTAGCACTACACTAGAAGCCAAGGCTTACCACTTAATACCCCAAGTAAAGAACTTGTTGATAAAGCTTGCTTGATTGACTATGCTGGGTGTGATGAAAGCCTAAAATGTGCAGGTTGTCCAACCTTACAATGCCCCTTTTGTTTTGATTTGCAGGTTTTAACAGGTACAACTTTGAATGGACTCATCAATCCCTCTTCTCACCCCATTCACAAGCTATTCAGAATGGAATTTGAAGATGATTGCATCTTTGAAGAGAGAGACGAGGTATCTATGAGGTGTCTATTGGACTTGGAAAAGAGTCTTATGAGAATGAGAATGACTGGCTAAATGACAGTGATAGATATTTTGGAGCAATAGGTCTGGCCCTTTCTCCTAGCTTGTACTACCTTATTTGTTCTGTTGAATACCAAAAGGAAGTCTGGACAAAATTGGACAGAACCTTTGGCAAGCACAATGAGGATCATAATAGTACTTTGGAGATTACATCTAGCACCACAAGAGTTATTTACTCAAAAGTATTGGCCTCTACTCTCTCTGATGAAGTTGTTCAAGTTGAAGATGAAGCAGAATCTTCTACACATTCAATTCGAATTGAAGAAAGTCTCCATGCAGTGACTCCTTCTCCTGATGCTCCATAATTTCATGAGATCTCTGATATCTCATCTCCTCATATTGCTGAAACAGAAGAATCCATTCAAATATTTTATATTGAAGAAAAATACTGCTGCACTTCCATGCAAACATTCACCGGTGATTTTCCTTTGAATTCTGTGCAAAATTTACCAGTAATTGCTTCCGAAAGTGAGGAGAAATTTGATTTTTCTTCCTCTAATGTTTCTGCTGGTGTACAAATATATGATACCTTGGATATTTTGGAACAAATATCATATTACCAGAGTGATCCATTTTCTCCCCATGATCTAGATCTTCCAGCAAATTCCTGCAGGATTGCATGCACCAAAATTCAGAATTTTGAAGAAGAAGAAAACTGTGCATCCACTGTCTCGGTTGACCATAATTTTGGATCTGATATGAACCTTATTGGATCTGATATGATCTTATTTGGATCTGATATGATATTTCTTGGTTCAAAATTTCAGGTTCATAAACCTTCAGTACTGCTTGTAGTTGTTCTCATCAACGGTGTGAAGAAACAAGTACCGCAAGTCTCCTACAAAACTGCTGCTGGGGATTTGATTTGATTTCATAGTTTTGTATCTGTTGTGAAATTATTTAGATCTGATTTACATTATTATCTGATATTATTCTGTTCATATTTTAAAATTCAAGAGCTTTCAGTCATGCTTGTAGCTGCTCTCACCAATTTCGTGAAAAATCAAGTACCGCACTTTCTCTTCAAAACTGCTGATAGGGATTTGGTGTTAGTTTCCTCTTATGATGTTGCTGATATTTTATTTTGTGAATCATTAGATATTTCTGAAGCTATATAATATTATGGAGCTCAAGCATTCATTCTCCAGAGTCCCAAGGATTCTCTACCTTTGGTCACATGCTCATCTCCTCACAGAACTAGTAAAGAGGAAGACATACTGCATCCGCTTGTACACTTGCTCCTAAAAATTGGGGCTGATTTTACCACTCATGGTTTTCTGTTCAAGGCTGCAACATATCAGTTTATTGAGTGTTCCACACATGTTTTGAATCCTCAAGAACCTTTTCTCTCTCTTCAGATGATTTCAGCTACTCTACATGGGTCCATTTTTCACCATGTGGCTGCTTATATTTCTGATTCAGTTGAGTGCATTGTTCTTCTTCCAAAGTGGAAGATTCCTCCAGACATATTCATTTAGTTTGGATTCATAGGTTCACATGCACGGTCTCAGGATGCTTCTACATAGAAGAACCAATTCTTGATTTACTGCTTAGTTTGAGGGGGGGTATTTTTTCCATGAGGTTTTCCCTGTTTCCTTGGTTATATTAAGTAGCTACTTTATTGTACAGGGTGACCTATGTCCTTCGTTTCCGGGGCCCTAGCATTTTTATGCATCTATGTTTTCTAACTCTTCCTAAGTATAGCTTAAGGGGGGGTGTTGGATACATTTACCATCATACACACTCTTTTTGGTCAAATTGGCCTAGTTAAACCACTATCCTAAGTATAATTGACATTAATTGACATCAGTGGAGCATTAATTTCCATCATCCAATCACACCCACACCTACCTACAGTTAAGGAGGCTAACTTAGCCTTCTCCTATAGTCAAGGAGGCTAACTAGATCACTCCAGGGGTGATTTGAGTGATATTAATGCACCTAATTGCTAACTGGTGGTTACAATCAGTTCAACGAGTCAGTTAAGGCACCTCCTCTAATTAAATATATTATTTAATGATTATTTATTATTATTTAATGATTTGGAGTCAACAGGGCACCTCCACCAACTTCTGATGGTCAATTCAGCTTCAGTTAACCTCATCGGGGTTCATTGAAGTCATGGAGCACTAGCACTTGACGGTTGGCTTGGTATGACATGTGTTTGATCTCCTTTAGTTGAGATTCAGTCATTTATTGCACTTCAACTTCAGTTAGGGTTTGGTGAGTCAATTAGGGTTTTGGTCAAGTGGTTAACTAAGTGTGAACCTATGGTTGAGAGTCAATTAAGCTAGAATCACTCATTGAATTCAAATTGCCTCCTTAGGTATTCGAATTCCTCATTGAGTCAAGCTATTGCTTGACATTGTTATTGTAACCATTCATTGTTTATTGAATATACATAGAGGAAACCATTCTGGTTCCGATTAACACCATTTCATGAGTATCTGTTGATTATTCTTTCATGAGATTGATTCTTAGTTCCTAGATCAATATGCAAGAATTAATATGGTATCAGAGCATATAGCGGGAAAAATATCTAGGAACTAAGAACTATGATCTTGCTAGTGGATGCAAGATCATAATCACATTGAGGTATTCAAAGTGGGTATCCAACTTGGTACCTATTATAAAGAAGACTAGGGAGATCATACTATGTGTGGATTTGAGAAATCTAAACAAATTCCCCCTAAAGGATAACTATTTTCTCCCCAGGATTGACCATATTTTGATAGTCGGATCTAGTAGGATAACCATGATGGATGGTTTTTTAGGGTCAAATCAAGTAGTAACGTACAAATATGACAGGGAACATATATGTACAACAAGATTCCATTTAGGTTGATGAATGTAGGGGGCGCCCTTCAAAGAGAAATCCACATATCCTTTGTAGGTGAAAATGACAATTTCATTATGATTTATTTGGATGACATGATGTTCGCAAGGGGTTTGGAGTGAGTGAGTTGCGCAGCATCGCGGCAGCTGCGCAAGCTTACATGGTACCACACAAGGGAAGATTGGAATGATAAGCGGGAAAATAACCATTTTTGAATATTTTATGTATATTTTGACCAAGTTTTGTTGCAATAGGTCAGTAGTGGTTAGAAGTTTGTTACTAGTGGACCCTTTATGTAAAGGCATAAGCCTATTTATAGATCCATTTTGGAGAGTCATAGATAGAGGGAGACATAGAGCATCATATGTGAGGAGTTGTGAACAATTGTATTGCATGCGCGATTGTAAGGGATACAATCTAGTGCGATCTCTTTTATGGAGATTTTCTTGTCTTGACTGTGATTTTATCTGGGCTTCTTTATGATGTATGCAGTCTCCGATTTTGGAGAAGGATTATGTAATGTGGCGTATTTGTGCAAGATTAATATATGATGCGATGAGTATGGCTCAATTCTTGTCTATCCTTATAGATCTGTTGTGATACTGGGACTCTGTTTTGTAGAAATGACATGTTATAGATGTGCTTCAGCTTCTTCCTGCTATATCAATGTGATCTGTTGGTTTTACATTGTTGCAATTTATGTTTTATGCGATATGATGTTCCTTGGATAATGCTACGATAGTTTGATACTGTAGGAGGATCGAATAAGTTATGATCTTCCTCTGTCGGATCCCCATATCCTCCTTCCCCACTGTCGAAAATTCGGTTCTGATAGCTCTCCCTTGAATGCCTCAGGTGAGACCTCATCTACTCCATAGACGTTGCTGGGCAGGGTAAAACCTATTTGGGCCATTGCTCAGGGAGATTGCACTGTAGGGCATTGACAGAGTGGGAACCCCTATTGATGAAGCTTTTTTGGTGGGATTTGCCAACAAATGGTTCCGTTGTCAGGACCGAGTTGCAAATAGGAGGGGGATATGTTCTGGCATCCGAATCGATCAAAGATCGAGGGATGGTATGATTTGAAGTTGTGGGGGTTTGATGAAGCCAAAAACCAGAATCCTAAGCTATCGACGGGCCACTAGTTGGATAGATATATCCATGACGGTCCTCATGAATGGTTCTTTTATGAATTCCCTGTGCTCTTGCATGAACGGTTGGAAAAGTTTGCTAAGAATAAGACAAACTTTCAAGGATGAGAGCTGACATCCTGGACCCCAGAATTAATCCAGGCGCTACAAGAAACCAGTGATAAGGCATCACGGGCAGTCGAGGTATGGTTGGATAGTATCTTAGAAGGATACATCATTGAGTTTGCTATTGATACTAATAAATATTACAGCGAGGCAGAAAGGGAGTTTTTCAGTGGACCTCACGGAAGGTTCCTATTGTCACTACAACTGTCGATTAAGCAACTAGTCTGTGAAAAGGGTATCCTAAAAATGGACCAAGAGTAGTGGAAATCTGGTGTGCAGGGGATGTAGGCATCGCGACAGAAAGGGAGGAAATGCATAGGTGAATAAGGGGTAGATGGGCATGATTTCTAGTGAGAATGTAAAGTCGTCGAAGAAACAAGTGGTTGTATGAGGGGAGGAGCAAGGTTTCAAGAAAAGATGTAGAGGACGGGAGAAGGTCTTGCTGAAGTCAACGTATGATACTGTGAAGAATAACCACATAGGATGAAGCGACTTTTTTGTGACAATGAGGACATACAGGCCTAGGCTACACCCATAAGAACGACAGGATCAAACCCCAGAAGTAACATGTCTACTCCTTCGCACACTACTCCACCATAAGGAAGGAACATGCATTCTACATCGACTTGCCCGACGTGTCAGCAAAAGTCTAGTAATAGAGCATCAACAGGAGGAAGAAGGTCCAAAATGGCGGGAGACAAAATGAAATTGCCAATATTCAATGGAAATGGCACCGACGATCCGGAGCAGTATTGGTTCTTATGCAAAGCGATCTGGACTGCTCGACAAACTATTGATGATGATGTCAAGAAAAGTCAGCTAGCCACTACTTTGACGGGCCGCGCATTGGAGTAGTTTATGAGATTCACACGAGTGCCTCAGGTAGGTACTGCAAAAAAACTAGATGAGATCAGAATAGGGATATTTGAGGAATTTAAGAATCCAAAATCTGAAGCTCAGTACATTACTGAATTGAAAGAGATCAAACAATTCCCAAATCAGACAATTTGGGATTTTGTTCAGCAATTTAAGACATTGATGGCTCGGGTCAGTTTTCAGATGAGAGATGTTCAACATAAAGAATGGTTTATCGTAGCGCTTGTCCCACATATTTGGAAACCATTAATGCAACAAAAGATTGCGACGTAGAGCAAGGCTCTGAAAACCGTGATGAAATTGGAGGCATTGCCAATAGGGGAAACCGCTGTTGGAATGAATCAGATTCAGGCGCAGTTGGCCAATTTAATGCTATAATTGCAAGACATAAAAAAGGCTAAGGAAGATCGTGATGATCTTTGGTGCACCCGTTGCCATGCTAATGGAAATACCAAGGACACTTGTCCAACATTTTGAAACTATTTTCTCTCAAGAGCCCCGAGCCCGCTGAGTGTTGCTAGCACACCATGGTGTCGCATCTGCCAGGTCTATGGGCATCGACACGAGAACTATGATTACATGCAGAAAATGGTTACCAAGGTAGAAAGTTTGTACTGTACATTTTGTCGTTCAGTTGGACATGATGACAAAAATTTCCGCGCTTATGATTTGCTCCAGGAAAGGACGTATGATTCGTACTTTGTGAAAGGAGAGGACCTCCAGACAATGCAAGCACAGCTGCAAGTAGTACAACCGGCAGTGCATGTACCATATACGCCACTGCTTCCATTGTAGTTTGTCCCTGCGAAACCACCACAACAGTTTATGGTGCAGCCGTAGTTCGCACCACGGCCACAAATGGTGGTACAACCATAGTATAACCAAGCACTGTGACTCTAGTATAATCAGCCACAATATGTTCAAGTCATGCAATATGTTCAGCAGTAACCTAACCCACCGTAGGAACAAATGGCCCAAACTCAATTCCAGCAAGGAGGAGTCCGAGGAGGATTCCGTGGAGGATTCAGAGATCAAGGAGGAGGATTCGGCCGTGGGGGAGGACGAGGTCATGAATTAGTTTAGTGCTATACTTGTGGGGTATTTGGGCATTACCAAAGAGAGTGCCATCATGCACAGTGCACATACTGTGCAACCAATGATCATAATGTTGAAATTTTCCCTTAGTTGATTGCAAAATGGTAGGCAAGACAAATTCCCCAGTTACAAAATGTGCAGAATCAAAATCAGCCTGCATTCCAAGTACAGAACCAGTCGATCATGCAGAACCAGGTCCCATCGTAGACTCAGAATCAAAACCCACCTCAGACATAGAACTAGCCGATGAATCAACCATTGAATCAGAACCTGCCTTTGAACCAAGGATCTATAGTTGTCACTATTCAAGCTAAGCCGCAGATGAAGGATGTTGATGTTTGGATTGTCACTTGCGCTAGTGCGAAAACCGGAGATGATGGACCATGGCTACAGGTTCGGCTCATTGGTAAAAAGAAGGTCGCATTTGATATTGCGATAGAGAAAGATACCTTCTTCGACGCAAAGAATGAAATCAAGAGAAATCCAGGTAAGTTATGAATTGTTGATATGCCATTTGATTTCAATCCATCTGTAGAGGCAGGACCATCATGACAGTATGGTACCCTGCGCAAGTTCTTTGAGAGTTTTCTATCGCTGGTGAGGGACTCAGATGCCCTTGTTGAGCTCAAGGCATTATTACACCTCCAGGATGAGACAGTGAAGGATTCCGCTGCAAATTCCTTGCAAAAAATGAATAACAACAAGGAGATGAGGATGGATATCCAAATTGGGGATTATGAGGTTGAATTTGTCATTTTGGACCTTGGATCAGATGTAAACATCTTGACAAATCAAACCTGGAAATTTATGGGGAATCCAACGTTCGGATGGTCATCGGTACAGCTGCGTTTAGCAAACCAGGTGAAGGTTCAACCCATTGGTCGTGTTTCAAACTTGGTTGTCGACATTGAAGGTATGAAAACATGTGCTGATTTTGACGTAACAGAAGTTGTAGGATATGGTGGTTCCTATCCCGCATTGCTAGGAATTGGATGGGATAACAATAGCATGGCGGTTATCAACTTCAAAAAACGTGTTATGACACTTGAAAACTAGGATGTCAGGGTCATTGCTCCTATAGACCCTTAGGAAGGACGACGATATATCGAACTCATAAAGGAGGAAGTTGGGAGAAATTGGGATCATGCTTATGACTTCTCTGAGGACTATATCCAACCTACTTTCGATGGTGAACTTGGATGGTGTTGCACAAGTTTTGCATCCTCCGACTCTAACGATGCTCTAGAAAATTGGCAGAATGGGTTGCATGAGGTATCATTCAGAAAATGTGGGTTGGTTACACAGTCTCTCTGACATGTTGCGACTGAGACTGTCGAGTTACCCATTTATGAAGGACTTCCAGGACTATTTGAGCTCTTCCAAGAATTTTAAGAAAAGGTGTTTGAGCCACAAAGGATACTAGCTCTTGATGTAGCACTGAAGGCTACTCTGGATCGATGGTGGGTGACACACAAGTAGTTGATCCATGATTGGGAGCAATGCCGCAGGTTGATGATGGTCCACTTTGGCGATATAGAGGTCTATCATGCTCGGAGGTATCATGGAAGAAATGGCCCCGCCCATCATTTGATTGAATGTCAAACGTTATGGACATCGTGGCCCAGGGATGAGTGGGTTCACACTTTTCTTCACACTCTAGAAGAGATGCCACGGTCTTGGTATGTGGCAGCAAAATTGTGTAGAACCATTACCACTTGGGAGGATTTGTCAATTTGTTTTGTGAAAATGTTTAGCTTCCAGGATGCCAACCCTGAGGTATGTAATGCTTTGCACATTATCCGCGATATAGTATTAAAAGTCATCCCTGTTGCATACCCTGTTGATCCTCATGCGCATTGCTCTATCCAATCCATGATGATGTGCTACAACTTGTCTACAAAACCTGAAGATGATGACGAGCTGCGGAATGTTAATATTCTAGAGTCTGAGGGAAGCTGTGGTATCACAACTCCTGACATACTGATATACTCTATGAACCAGCCGCTGAGGATCCAAAAAGTTAACATTGGGTCGACAAAAAATTTGAAATTTTCTAATGTCAGAGACTATTGGGGAGAAGAGACGATGGCCAAAGTCACATATTTACTACATGAGTTCCAGGACCTTTTTCCAATGTAATTCTCAGAAATGAAGGGGATACTTGACGATTTAGGGGAAATGAAGATTCCACTCAAGCTAGATGCAAAAACTGGTACCCCAAAGGTCGTATAGATTGAACCCGTGATATAAAGATCGTGTGAAAGATGATATCGATAGGATGCTCAATGATGGGATCATTGAACTTGTAGAATAATCATAGTGGATAAGCCCGATGGTGGTCCAAGATAAGAATATTGGTGAAATCAAAATTTGTGTTGATCTGAGGAAGTTGAATGATGCATGTGTGCATGATTTGTTCCCGACCCCTTTTACAGATGAAGTCCTGGAAGGCGTAGGCGGCCATGAGGTATATTCATTCATAGATGGATTTTTGAGATACCACGAGATCCGAATTGCGAAGGAGGATCACCATAAGACCACATTTGTCACCGAGTGGGGCTGTTTCCAAAATAATGTCATGCCATTTGGGCTGAAGAATGCACCTGCTATATTCTCTCACGTAGTTGTTGTTGTATTTAAATATTTTATTCAGAAATTCCTGTAGGTATATATGGATGACTGGACCGTCTATGGCCTGGTTAAATACCATCTGAACAATCTACGATTGATGCTAGAATAGTGTAGGAAGCATCAGATTTCACTGAATTCCCAAAAATGTATTTTCTGTGCACCCTTTGGCATACTACTTGGGCACATTGTATGCAAAGAAGGTCTATTGGTTGATTTGGAAAAGATTGCGTTGATCCTCAGTTTACCACCGCCAACGAATGTAAAGATGCTCTGAGAAACACTGGTACATACGGGATACTATCGCAAGTTTATCAAAGGATATGCTGCAATTACTGCTCCCATGGAAAAGCTGATAAAGAAATATGCTGCATTTGAAAGGACTTCGGAATGTCAAGGAAGCTTCAACACCCTAAAGGCCAAGATGGCCTCTGCACCAATACTAGTTTTCCCCGATTGGAATAAAGAATTCCATGTGCATGTTGATGCTTCTTCTACTCCGCTAGGGGTTGTTCTTGTGCAACCAGGTGAAGGCAACTTGGATCATCCAATCACATATGCCAGTAGAAATTTATCATTTGCTGAAAGAAATTATACCACAACTGAAAGGGAAGGCCTGGCGATGGTTTACCCTCTACAAATTTTCAAGCACTATTTGTTGGGTGGCCACTTCAAGATGTTCACTGATCATTCTACTTTGCAATACCTGGTCAGTAAGCCTGTGTTGGGGGGGAGAATTTGTAGGTGGTTGCTTTTGTTCCAAGAGTTTGATTTTGAAATAGTGGTAAATTTAGGACGATTGAATGCTGGCCTAGATCATCTGTCACGTGTTGAGAATGGTGAAGAACCAGCCAATATATTGACGATGGCTTTCCAGATGCACAATTGTTCCAAGATGAAGTCACAGATGATCACTATGCACCCATTGTTTAGTTTTTGTCTACTGGTGTCGCCCTGGAAGACATGTCGATTAGCCAAAAGAAGTAGTTGGTCGTCAAAGCCTCTGATTTTCAACTAATTGCTGGACAATTATATAAACTTGGACCAGATGAAATATTGCGATGGTGCATCTTACCACGTGAGCAAGGTTCCATTCTAGAGGAAGCACATGCCAGAATTGCAAGAGGTCACTATGGAGGCTACGCTACTTCGCTAAAAGTGTTGCGTGCTGGGCTATGGTGGTCCACGTTGCATAATGATGCCACAGACTATGCAAGGAGCTGTGATGTTTGCCAACGGGTTGGTAAACCATCGCAGAGGGATGAGTTGTTGTTGGTGCCGCAGGTGACTCTCCAACCATTTCATAAATGGGTTGTTGACTTTGTGGGTCCTATCAATCCACCAGGTAAGTGCACTGGCGCTCGCTATATCATCATTTACACTGACTACCTGACTCAGTGGGCGGAAGCTGCACTTGTTTTTGATTGTATCGCTACGATGGCAGCTCGGTTTATTTTTTAGAACATTGTGATGTGATTTGGGTGTCCTAGAATCCTGATGAGTGACCAAGGTAGTCACTTTGTCAACCAAATGGTAAAAGTGCTAACTGAAGAGCTCTAGATACATCATAAGAAGAGTACACCTTACCATCCGCAGGAAAATGGTATCATTGAGGCTTTCAACAAAATTTTGGAGACAATGTTGACCAAGGTATGTAACGTTAACCGCGATGATTGGGATTTAAAAATTCATGTAGTTCTCTGGGCCTATCACACTATTTGCAAAAGGCTAATAGGTCAGACACCATTTAAGTTGGTTTATGGGCAAGAGGCAGTCATTCCTATGGAGTATATCGTTCCCATCTTGCGCATTGCTGCAGCGACGGTTATGAATGATGCAGCAGCATTAGAAGAACATGCTACGCAGTTGATTCAGCTTGAAGAAGATTGTTTCATCACATATTTCCTCCAACAGGTTGCAAAGGATCAACATAAGGCATGGCATGATCACCATATTAAGTATAAACAGTTTGCGACATGAGATTTGGTGTTTTTATATGACAGTAAGTTTATCAAGCATTTGGGTAAGTTACAAACACTTTGGTTAGGTCCCTATCTTGTTCAGTCCATTACATCTGGTAGTACAGTTCAGTTACAATAGTTAGATGGTGCAATGTTGCCGAAACTCATCAATGGGAGTCGCTTGAAGCCCTATAGAACGGGGTTGGCGATGCGCACCACATAAAGTGTTAATGGAAAACAAAATGGTGATGAGAATTTTAGTAGCACAAGGTGAGCCTTGAGGGAGAGGCTGTGTAAGGTTACAATTGTTAGCGATGGTCGGTTGACCCTTTGCGATAGTTGTTAGGCTGTGGGGTGGTCAAATCAAGTAATAAATGCAGGTAGTTAAACCAATTGGTTGGTGGCACTTGTTGAAGCGACCTGCATTAATGGATGATCTGACCATTAGAAGCATAAGATCACTATTGGATTTGGTGTCATTACTACCCGATTTGGAAATAATGATGAAGTTAGATTTGGTAATGATGGATTTGGAATTGGAAGTGGCTATAAAACAATGCATGGGATGCATCGGATGGAATTGTTCAGTTGTGAAGAGCAGAGATATAAGGTGAATTCTATGAAAGTATTTAGAAGAGTGTTGAGTGCAGTATAGTTCAAGCTGTTGAGCGAATTTTCAGGCTTTGAAGAGTAAGGGATTCTGAGCGTCCTTGACACTATTGAAATTTTGAGTGAATATGAGTCTCCTGTTTGTCCCACGGCTGTTGAAGCCAAAGTCATGAGTATGCCATTGGGTTCATCGTCCATCCCGAAGCCAAAGCGGCAGATGCAGAGACCCAATCCTATGCCACCAGAGAAGAGGCAAACTCAAACGTTTGCGAAGGTGCATGGAGAAGGCACTGCACAGACTGGGCCGTCAAGCTCATGAGCTGTTGAGTCCATGGCATCCCAGGGTGTCTCGGTAAATGATATTTTGGGTTATGTCACTCCTACGTGTCCAGGATCTAATCCATGACATATGTCAAAGAATCAGAAGTACCTGCCCAAGTTGCCAACGCTGCCGAAAGGGATGACATGCTTAGTTGACATCATCCCCCCATTGATCAAGCTCAATTTCGACGATCACAACCTACTTTTGATTAAATATGTCTACGCGAGCCATATGAATCTATCCATATGACACCTGGTGGTCCCATTCAGCGGATTCTGAAAGCATGCACTAGTGGATTAGAGAAGTCTAGGTTGTTGGGGATCATCAATATGCCCCATTTTGGTCGTTTGAATGAAGCACATGCATTTGTGAAGCAATTGTTGGCATGTTTCCATGGAGGGATGCTTTGGTTGAATACTTCGATCCCTGTCACTGTCGACTTGATTTCCAGTATTATTGGTTTTCCTAAGGCTATGGAGGACCCGACGCAATATATTCATGGAAGAGATACAGATACGTGACTTGCGAAGCAGCTAAAGGAATTCTTTGGATTATAAAGGGATGGTCGTGCTTATCAAATTGACAGTATCAATTCATAGACGATGCGCATTAGCACAAGATTTTTGGCCAGCAAGGTTGTCCGCGACAATCACCTAATCTAATGCAATTCGGGGGTTGTCGCTTGTGCCCAGAAATGTGGCGAGGGTGAACAAATGAATTGGTATGTATTTCTGTTGAATCAGTTCCTTGAAGATGCGTTTGCTGCTCAGAACGGGAAGCCTTTTTCTTATAGTTGTCTTTTGATTCTCATCGCTCTTGTTTCTTGGATGGAACTAGAGGACTACCAACCAATGGCAGTTGAGGTAGTCAAGGTTTGTCATGGTGCCCGCTATCAGAACCTATGGTGAGTCAAAGAGCCTAGTCGCTAAATGGACTGTGCCATTCATTTCTGGATCTATTGGGAAGTGTTGTATACTGTCATTGTTTCCATTACTATTATTTCTCCCTACAGCATGGCCAAGTATCAGCAGATCCTTTGATTTGCTATCGGACCCCACTCCATTCATATTTAGGCTAGGTGGGATCCTGATCGACTGTGGCTACCATTTCCTTATAAGGTCACCCCATAAGAGTTGGATGCTATTGTGCAAGATTGGCTAGGGGACCAGTGCATCCTGGTGAGTCAAGAGTTAGATAAGGAGCTAGCCCATGAGGTCCTTGAAGACCCAACCCCACTGGAATTGAGCACCCATGACTTCGATAATGAGTGATCAATGGATACTGAAGATATAGCACAACGGATGCTGGAGGAGACATGCACTATGTGGCAGCAGGAGTATGCGGCCAACAGTGGTACCAAAATGCGAATAGAAGACCAGTTGTAGCGGCTTATCAATGCCATCGTGGATTCATCTACGGCTGCCACTACGGTGATCCGCGAATCTAACTATGAAGAATTTGGTGTGTTAAGAAGTAGATTAGAGTCAATTTTTTATATTGTTTCCAAGCAACCATCGGTGAGACCTTTGTTGCAGGATAACCCGTCCATTAGCACTGAGTTCCAGGCTAGGAATGTGCAAGTTCCCCCTACTGCGATCGACACCGATAATGAAGAAGTGCACCAGCAGCTGCACCTGATCCAGAGTGTGATGTTGGATCTAAACAAACTATCCGCTATAGCGTTGGTCGAGTTGCAGCATGGCACCACATTGGAATTGGCGGCAAGATAGACAGAGTTGACTGAGGGCTATGTTCAGTCCAGGAATACCTGTGGAAAGCTGTAGAAAGAAGTAGAGGAGATACACCAGGTCCGTGTGCAGTTAGCAGAGGAGAAGTTACAAGAAATAAACCAGCTAAAGGCAACATAGGGTAAGTTGTAGCAGAAGCCTGCCGAAGAGATTACCGACCTTAAGAAGGTGCAAGACTGTATGATTATTGAATAGGCATAGCTGTGTGCAAGGTGTAGTGAAGTTGAGTGGGCTATTTCTGATTCCTGCCAAAACATGTTTGATAGCACCTCAGCGCTCACCCCAGTCGAAAAGGCCAAGCAATTGGGGAAGACTCTGGTTCAACTTCAGGACACTAACTTGTTGCTCCAGGCCTAGGTACAACCCACAACACCGCCGGAGCAGGTTGCAGAGCATAAGACCTCCATTGAAGAAATTTCCACTCAGTTTGGCATCCTGGAGCAAGAGGCTAAAACTATTATGTAGATGACCACTCAATTTTGACAAAGTATTGTTCAGGATGAGCAGCTTGATCAGCTGACTGCGCAGGTGCAAGAGGTAGAGGGTTAGTTGACAACCCTGAAGACGTCGTTGAAGGCCATGCTGCTAATGGTGAAAATCACCTGGGCCATAGAGCTGAAGGATCTACAATAGCGAGGTGCCATGGCACAAGAACGCCAAAAAAAGCGCCACGAGCAGCTCGACGAATTCCAAGAAATCGGTGGCCAGTTGGCTGTTAAGGCCGTCGCCGCGGTCCAGGCCATTCAAGAGAAGCGACAACTGGTTAACAGCAAGGCGAGTGAGGACCACCCCATCCAACAGACTCTGACTAATTGTCAAAGTATCGCCCGTCAAGTCCAGTTGCAGGTTCATGAAGTTGTGTAGCAATTTGAGGATTTTAAGGACAAGACTTCGGCACACCCCCTGTCGACCTGACATGGTATTGTCAAAGTATCGCCCGTCAAGTCCAGTTGCAGGTTCATGAAGTTGTGTAGCAATTTGAGGATTTTAAGGACAAGACTTCGGCACACACCCTGTCGACCTGACATGGTTCAAGGGCGAGCCACAAAATTGTGTTGGGGGCTTGTTGGCAAGGGTTTTGGAGTGAGTGAGTTGTGCAACATCGCGGCAGCTGTGCAAGCTTACGTGGTACCACGTAAGGGAATATTGGTGCAATAAGTGGGAAAATAACTGTTTTTGAATATTTTATGTATATTTTGACCAAGTTTTGTTGCAATAGGTCAGTAGCGGTTAGAATTCAGTTACTAGTGAACCCTTTATGTAAAGGCATAAGCCTATTTATAGATCCATTTTGGAGATTCATAGATAGAGGGAGAGATAGAGCATCATATGTGAGTAGTTGTGAACAATTGTTTTGCATGCGCGATTGTAAGGGATACGATCTGGTGCGATCTATTTTATGGAGAATTTCCTGTCTTGATTGTGATTTTATCTGGGCTTCTTTCTGATGTATGCAGTCTCCAGTTTTGGAGAAGGATTATGTAATGTGGCATATTTGCACAAGATTAATATATGATGCGATGAGTATGGCTCAATTCTTGTCTATCATTATAGATCTGTTGTGATGATGCAACTCTGTTTTGTAGAAATGACATGTTATAGATGTGCTTCAGCTTCTTCCTGCTATATCAATGCGATCTGTTGGTTTTACGTTGTTGCAATTTATGTTTGATGCGTTATGATGTTCCTTGGATAATGTTGCGATAGTTTGATACTGTATGAGGATTGAATAAGTTATGATCTCCATCTGTCGGATCCCCATATCCTCCTTCCCCACTGTCAAAAACTCAGTTCTGACAACTCTCCCTTGAACGCCTTGGGTGAAATCTTGTCTGCTCCGTAGACGTTGTTGGGCAAGGTAAAACCTGTTTGGGCCGGTGCTAAGGGAGATTGCGTTGCAGGGCGTCGACAGAGTGGGAACCCCCATTGACGAAGCTTTATTGGTGGGCTTCACCAACACATGATTTCTTTCCTCAAGTATGAGGAAGACCATTTATCTCTCCTTAGGAAAACCTTTAAGAAATGTAGGAATTTTGGGTTGTCCTTAAATCCTAGGAATTCTCATTTTTCCATGCAAAAGGGTAAGTTATTAGGACTAGGTATCTTAAAAGAAGGGGTTAATATTCAACCTAAAAGAGTGGAATCCATAAAGCTAATCAAACTGCCCAAAAATAAGAAATAAATTTAGACATTATTTCCTAAAATAAAATGTTTAAGAAGGTTCACCCCAAACTTTGCATAGATTGTGAAGAACACTACCAACATGTTGAGAAAGGAGAATTAGGTCAAATGGAAAAAAGAATCCAAAAAATTCTTTCTATTGATAAATAAATCCTTGGGATAATATTCATTCCTAATATTTCCTTATTATATTAAAAATTTCCTCATGCTTTTGTTTTTTTCACTAAATATAATTGCATATATTTTATTGTAGAAGAATGAATATGGATAGGATAAAAACATAGTGCTTTTTAACAAAGCTCTAATGGATGCATAAGTAATATACATCTCAATGGAAAATACACTTATACCATGGTAAAAGAATTCATAGGTTATATTATGTAGTCTCTTGTTATTTCTTATGTACATTGTAACATGATTAAGGAGATTCTAAGTCAACCTAATAGAGATGGGAGAAGAGGAAAGTATATTTCCAAGATCCATGAATATGATATGGAAATCAAACCTACAAGGTTGATAAAGGGCCAAGGGTTGGCCAAACTACCGGTAGAATCTAACTGTGAAGCACTATACCTGAATTTAGTTACTAAAATGACAGAAGAATAAAAAACAAATGCTGGTAACCCTCAGGAAATACACATAAAGGTTAGTCCTATGTTTTCAAATTCCACCTGGTATAGATACATAATATTT
>LPNX010174653.1:463917-512437 GCA_001517045.1 Pseudotsuga menziesii | reverse complement strand
TATATATAGATAGATATAGATATAGATATAGATATAGATATAGATATAGATATATATTGGATGGATCATGCTAGAATATTGTTGAATTTTGTAGAAGAAGACTAAAATGATTAAATGATCACAAAGTTCAACAAAGGAATCTCTAGGGGCCATCATGCATGGAGGGACAAAACTTACGAAATATTGTAGGAAGGTTATTATTGCACCACATTGTTCTCTAATTTAAGTACCATAGTTAGGGAATGCACAATCTACCAGTTGTTTGTGTCTAAACATAAATTGGTTCCTTTCCCCTCCCAATAGAGGATGAAGGATATCTTTGACAAAGGGGATTCATAAATAAATTTTCAACCCAGAGGTTTGGTGCTAAAGTGAGATTCTATAAGGCATGAAAAAGGAAATCATGGAAAGCTTGAAAACCTATAGTTAGGACCATTTTATATATTCATTGTCCAATAAAAGAAGACTTGTCTCCTTTCTCAACTGGATGGTGAAAGTCTGGGAATGGATATGAATGGAAGGCTTCTCAAGTGCTTCCTATAATACTAAAATCATGAGAGGAATTCACAACTCTATCAAATAATAGTTTAGAATTAATTTCTATTTTCCTTTCTAAGCAATTTCAATTTCGATCAATTTTTATTGTTCTATAAGTATTCTATTTTGTTTTAATATAATGGAAAGTTTCTTGAAAGATAATGCTAGAAAATCACAAGAAAGAAGGAATACTATATTGTAACCCAACACTAAAGGACTTAGTCTATTGTTCTCATCATTTCTGAAAGCAAAAGGATATCCCTATTGGAGCCAATGTTAGTAACAATAAGGGCCTTAGATCCCAGGACCTAAAAAAGCTACCAAGGGGAGATAAATACATCCATAAGTGGAAATTAAGGGTGTCTAAAGGGAAAGGGGGGGATCACCATCAAAGCACTATAAGGAATTCCCAAGAGATATCATATGAGTGTTCCCAAGTGATAAGCACCATGCATGAGGAGACCATGGGCTCATAACCATAGGATGAAAAATAGTGTCCCATAACAGAAAAAAGGTGATGAATGTTATCAAGAGTGTAGCTAAGGGACCATAGGGAACTAATAAAGAGCCAAGTGGGAACTAAACCTACCAATGAACATATTTGTAGGTAGGTGCTAGATTGAAGGCTGAAAATGATAGAACATTAACAAAGTGAATGGAACTATAGACATTGAGAGGGGGGGTGAATCATTGTAAAGCAATTTTACAACTTTTCTTGACCTGCCACACTTAACTACTAATTCATCAGTTCATTATTCTACCAATCTCATAATCATTTCATAAACTTCATCATTCACATATCATAGCATTTAACTCATCAAGAACCATAACATAGAAGAACACCACACCATATAAATTTGTAATCTTTTTATATTAGTTTTGGTTCGGCTACAACTGTTAGGAAAAATCAGCACCTACTGATATGGAGAGCACCTACTCTGCATCCAGGACCCTGCCTATTTTTCTTAGACCCTGCTAAGAAGGGTTTGAGGTATCCTAACCTCAAAAGCAAGACAAGCTTTCTTTTACAATATAGTATACTTGTGTTACAATACTCATGTCATCATACACAAGAAATCTATGTCACATCATCAACGCTGCTCATCATCTCTGCTCATCACATCAACTTTGCTGTAACACTGCTCATCATTCATCTACTGCTGCTCAACAACCTTTGTACTCTAGTCACTGTCAAATCATCCCTGTAGATATCACTGCCACATCATCTTTCTTCCCATGTCATCACTGTCATATTGAACATCAATACTGTTGGTCAAGCTCAAGGATGGAACTAGTGTGTCACTTGTCAAGACAATGTCTTAATCAAACTTCAAATGGCTAACTGAGTCTCAGGCTGCCACTGCGGATGAGGACTGTGCATTTGCCAAACTGTTTTTGACCCTCAAGCTGATCATATTCTTCAGAAAATCCTCACAAGTCAAGTCTTAGGGCTGTGTGAGAACCCAAGATAAAAACCAGACTATTTGCTCAGCACTGAAAGTATGTGTCTCTGTGGAGACTCGGATATAGGCTGCTTCAAACACTCACCATATTTACCACTGTATACAAACTACTGTTTGTATTGCATCATCATAACATCTTCAACCTCAAGTGTTGTTTCACAACCACTATAAACATTCAATGTATATCTTTGTATATCACCGTACATTATAATGACTACATACATACCTTGACTGTGTAGAAGATCTCACATTGAGACTATTCAATCCTGAAGAAAACACTTAGCAGCAGTAGTAATCATCATCCAAAGATAAATTATGCTTCTTGGCTATAAGCTGTCAAACAGACTCTAGCAAGATCGACAATCCCAATGTAGCCATGACAGAAGCAAAAACCATAATTCCCTAAGAAATAGAGCAAATGACAGCTCCTATAATGATCCAACAATGGTACACTGGAGTGCTGTAGCAGCCTATTGAATACGTCATTTGCTGAAGTGGACTGATACAATTTGCAGACTTCTTCCAAATGCCTGTAACTACCTTCTTATGTCCAAAATAATTATGGATAGTCAAAATTTTCTTACTGGTTGATGATGACTTAGGTTGATGGTTGAACCAATGACTGTAACTTTGGGTGGAAAATTCATAAATCACTGACTTGAGAGATACAGTACTTCTGTAGGATGCATTCTCTCTTCAAATATGATATCTGTACATCTTTACTGTTGCATTTGGTTGAGGTGTTTTAGAAAACACTTTGGCTGATTCTTGCTGTAGCTAACTGGCATTTACCAAGCTCTTGGAAACACTATTCTGACTTGTTTAAGGTTTATTCCTCAAGTGAGAAATGTATTGTATTCATCACATAAAATATTGCCACTCAACAGTAGATCATTTTAACACAATAATCAGATTCAAATGGGTGTAATCAAATCTGCATATTTCATCAAATAGAAGGTGTATACATGCCTAGAAGTGATGGGCAAAATATCAGGTATGTGCAAGACACCAACCAACCCGTGTTGTTTCCTGATTCCCGCAGGAGGTCCACAACTTCTCTCTTTCAGTATGCAAATAACAATGGACTGCTGTAGATAACCCACTCTTCACTGTTGATGGGCAGCTACAGGAACTTTCCCTTCTCTCTTACTTTGCTACTATAAAATATCCTTCAACAAATCACAGTCATATCATCAAAACCAAGGATCATACCACTGAAAGCAAAGACCCATATCAGCATTGTAGATGTCTCATTCAACTGGAAAATAGTAGCAGCAGTGAATAAGTACAAGGAACAGACTCTTCCTTTCAAAACTTGGCTGTAGGTTCTTCTAATGATTAAAAAACAGACTCATACTTTCTCAACTAGCGCCCAGATGCTTGAACATAACTTTCTCAAACTTTGGGGTAGTCATGAGAAATTCTTGGAGTTGAATACCTGAAAGAATGTCTTCATCAGAGAATAAGATCAGATGTTTACTTCCTTCACTGCATTAGGAAGCCACATGTGTCAACTTCTAGGGCTGTCCATTCTTCAAAGGACTGTCATATATCATACACCCAGGCTTAGTCTTCAAAGCTCTAGAGCCCCCAAACTCTTCTCAAGACAGACTGCCAAACTCTTACATTATGACTATGTGTAAGTGACTGTGGATAACCTTAAAACTCAGACTATCTTTGGAAATCCTTCAATACTCGGACTGAGTGAATTGCAGACATGAACTAGGGATTTTAAAATGCTTGCAAACATTGTCAAAGATGTCATGTCAAGCTGCTATCAGACTTCAAGGCCTCTAGACTATTCATACTTCATCTTCTAGAGTGGTTATGCTTCATCTTCTAGGACTATCATTAGACTAGGGCAATCATTTTGTTGTCACCTTTATCAACACTTTCATGCATTCAAAATTGTGTAGGAACAAACTTCAGACTTCAGGACTGTGTGAGAATCTCAAAGCTTGGATTAGTGTTGGTTACAAACCTAGGACAAGTTAAAGAATGGACTGTCATAACCCATAAAAACTCAGGCTGTTTTTGACTGCTGCTTATTGATGGAAATCACCTTAGACCACTGTTTCAAACTCCATTCAGCTCTTCACATAACACTTAGAGATGCCTTACAGATCTTCTTTGAAATCCTGAAATGTTGAGCTCGAGTGAACTTACCATGCACTGCTGCCACCATGGAACCACTCCTCTGCTGCTGTTGGTGTAAACTGCAGATGTCCTTGACTGTGGCTATCAATTTTTTATCATACTGCTACCACTGTAAAATTCGGATGCCTGTCAAAAATTTTAGACTGCTGTCACCCGAAATTTCCCTACTCTTGCTGCCTCCGAACCTGCTGCTGCCACCTCCAAACCTCCTGCTGCCTCAGAGAAAATCACAGAGCTCCACCAAAAAAAATAAACCTAAAATGAAATCGTGATGCCTCTATTTATACTAATTTCACCCATATTTTAGGGATCCGACTTGCTAAAATATTTTAATTTTTAATGGGGTCGACATACAAAAAAATATTTTATTTTTTAATAAAACTTTGACTGAGCCGACTTAAAAACTATTTTATTTCTGGGTCGACATAAAAAATATTTTATTTCTGGGCCGACATTCTATTTCTGGGCCGACATACTATAAAAAAAATATTCTTCAGTTAATAAGTGTGCAATCTGTGTCCATTTGTCCACAACTTGAGCAGCCATTTTGCAATTGTAGGCAGCAAATATCTTCCATGAATGAAGGAGACTGGAACACACAGCTTGATCCTGATAGGGCTTTTACATCACCCCTAAAAGAGTGGCCACTGCAAGTCCTTGTTGGCATCAATGACAATTTCATCAATAGGAACTTGATGGCTCTAAAATGTTCCTCCCTCATACCACCTTCCATCCATCCACTACCACCTTCCCCACAAAAAATTTGAAGACACATGGTTCCCCACTAGGGTGACACATGCACATCAACAGTACCCACTGATAGCTCCTCTCCTAATGTCTCCTAGGGAAGGTAAGATCCATGTGTACCAAACCATGAAAACACATTTACATCGTGACATGTAGATGACATCAGGTGATATCACGTCATTTCCCCCCAATAACCACATGCCACCTGGAAAATTCAAAATTTTGTATTTAATTGAGAAAATCCACCCAAATGGTGCTCATTTGACTCTAAAAAGGAACAAATGCTACACTAAAGGTCCCAGTACGTAGTGCGTAGTTTCAAGTTCAGTTTGTGTCTCATATAGGAACCTTTTCTTACCATCCTTGTTACTGTATTTCCCCATGTAGTAAATTTAAATTTACCATGGCATATTCATCTGAGGTGAATCCATCAAAAGTTGAAGGAAAAAGTAGCTCCGTCGATGATCACTGAATTGATCATGAATCCAATATATTTGACACATTTACCTATTACTCATACTTGTACCAACTAATAGTCAATGCATAAACTAATTATGCTTCCAACTAGTATTCTTGTGACATATAGGAGACTAGCCTTACCCAAGTGATTTTCCCACAAGTTTCCCCCTTCCTTGAATTTACCACTTTGTTCCCATCCAACTATTATATTGAGAAGTGAGATGAGTTTTCCTTTAATGATTCTTGAGTCTTATGCATCATCTCCAAGGACATCGCAATTAAAATGTTATTCCTTCTAGAACACACAACCATGTAACCCCTGGATGGTGACGCCTCTCCCATCTCACTCTAGGCACTAAAAGTTTCAGAAAATATGCACCTTCTATTCGAGCACCTAAAGGAGGGAATTTCAATCCCAAGTGGCTTACCCCCATATAAATCCACCATGTCCTCAAAAAATTCAAAAACTCCCATGGATCTAATCTATATTGTGTTGGGGTATGATCAAGATGAGGAAGTGGATGACACTCTCTTAGGTTTCCTAGCTATCCTGGCCCCAACAATAAGGGTTATACCAATGAGGTTTGATCTATGGTGGATATGTGTCATTTTTTTCCAATAACATCCATGCACACCTTAAGGATTTTGAGAGTGTGCAAATTTTTAACCATCCATCGTACATCTTATACACTTTCCTGTACCAAGACTCAACATACTTCAAGGAGATGGGTTTGAACATAAGAAATCGAAAAAGGAAACAACTACTAACCTATCGGTGGAGAAACATTATTTTCAAACAACCATGGAATCACATTTTTCAAGCCTTCATAGATGAATTTATGAGCATCGTCTAATAAATTATGCACAATGAGGCATCACCAAGGATTTTTTCCTCTATACAAGGATATTTTATAGCTAAGCCCAGACAATAGAATATGGGATTGGTTATGAATCTATGAGAACCACATAATTATCATAAATCTAGTTTTGATGAGGAATAATATTTACTACCAACATTTTGACCCATAGATCCTTTTTCATGGAATACATCAGATACATTTCCCTCTCTAATCAAGAACATATCATTAAGCAAAATAACCCTATCAAATTCAAGTTACATACGGAGATAGGCCACTTCTTGGTCAAAATTAGAACTATCGGTTTGTGGAGCTTGATCTTCTAGATCCAGATATATTATTCAATTGTGTTTGTACCCTAGGTGTGCTACACACTCATTCCCCAAATTTATGGGATGTTTGTTGGCCAATAGTTTTGCGAACCCATGGTATTGGGTTAACCGTAGTATTTTCCCATTGTATTTCTCGTATAAATGAAAAGCATTGTAATACGACTGTGGATGGTATTGTAGCATTGTAAACAATCTATGTGATTGTGTGAGAGAGACTATGAAAGCGTGAAGAGCAAGTGCAGTGGTAATATTGTAGGTTGTATCCTTTCATCTTTTTGGACAGTAATAAAAAAGGGTTGGCAATTTCTTTGTGGACGTAGCCCATCGTTTGGGTGAACCACGTTATATATGTGTCTCTCTGTAATGTATTTATTGTGTTTTTCATCTTGTTTAATGATTTAACTGTCTATATGTCATTTCTCTGCGGTCCTATTTTCTAACAATTGGTATTAGAGCCAAAAGGTTTATTTGGCTGGTAAACTCGCAGGAAAGAAGGGTTCCTAGTTTGAGTGCGAGCAATGGCAGAAGAGGAAAATTTTAGGGTCAAGAAATTTAACGGCCAAAACTGTTAGTTATGGAAGATGCAAATGTAGGACTATCTCTACCAGAATAATTTGTACCTGTCGTTGGGTGGAAAAGCAAAATAGTTGTTGATTATGAAGGATGAAGAATGGGAGGTTCTTGACAGAAAGGCACTGGGAACAATATAGTTGTGCCTGGATTCATCGGTGGCTTTCAATATTTCAAAATAAAAAACAATAGAGGGTGTTATGAGCACATTGGGTAATCTCTATGAAAAACCCTCAACTTCCAACAATGTATTTTTAATGAAGCGTTTATTTAATATGAAGATGTCAAAAGTTTGATCTGTTCTTGACCATTTAAATGAGTTTAATACACTTATCGGTCAGTTAATTTTGGTAAAAGTGAACTTTGATGATGAGGTTAGGGCTCTTCTAATCTTGTGCTCATTGCCAGAAAGCTAGAATAGCTTGGTCATGGCTGTAAAATTCGCTGGTCATGGCTATAAGTAACTATATCCCTAGTTAGAACACTCTAAAGTTTGATGTTGTTGTTGGTGTTATTCTTAGCGAGGAAATGCGAAGAAAAAGCGTAGGTGATACATCAGGTAATGTGTTGAACATGGAGAGAAGAGGGAGACAAAATGAGAGAGGAAGGATCCCAGGAAATCGAAGCAAGTATAAAAAGGGAGTTCCAAGTTCAGATTCAGAAAAATAGTGTGTTGGAACTATGGTAAGAAAGGACATCTGAAGAAAGACTACAGAGCACCAAAGAATAAAGGTGAGAGGCAGCAAGAGACTACTCAGGAAGCGAATGTATCAGGTGACGTGTTACAAGATGCTTTGATTCTTGCATTATATAATACTAGCGATTATTGGGTAGTAGATTCAGGGGCTTCATGTCATGCTACACCCCATATAAATTCTTTCATGATTATGTTCAAGGTGATTTTGGACATGTTTTATTGGGGGATGATGAACCATGTAAAATTACTGGAAAGGGTAAGGTACGGATTAAGTTAAATAATGGAAGTGAATGGATGCTAAAAGATGTAAGGCACATTCCTACTATGAAAAGAAATCTGATATCAACAGGGCAGTTGGGAGATAGCAGTTGTTTGTCTACATTTGGATAAACGTGGTGGAAGATCACTAAAGGATCACTGGTAATAACAAAAGGAGATAGGGTAGGTACATTATATTTATGTCCTCTTAATACTTATTATTCTATTTTTTTGGCTTCCATAGAAACCAGTGTGGTGGTGTGGCATCATAGGCTTGGCCACATGAGTGAGAAGGGGATGCGGATTTTCCACTCAAGGAAACTGCTTCTAGATCTGAAGCAGGTAAGTTTGGAATTTTGTGAGAACTGTGTTTATGGAAAATAGAAGAGAGTTAGATTTCTCAGGGTTGGGAAACAAAAGAAGAGTGAAAAGTTAGATCTTGTCCATACAAATTTATGGGGACTAGCTCAGGTACAATCTCTTGGTGTCTCTCGTTATTATGTTACTTTTATTGATGATGCAACTAGAAAAACTTGGGTTTATTGCATTAGATAGAAATATGATGTGTTTGATACTTTTAAGAAGTGGAAAGCTTTGGATGAGAATGAGACAGGAAAAAGGTTTAAATGTCTCAGATCTAATAATGGAGGTGAATACTATAGCAAGGATTTTGACAATTACTATTCACACAATGGGATTCACAGAGAGAAGATAGACCCTGGAACACCACAAGAAAATGGTGTGTCAGAAAGGATGAACATAGTGATCACGGAGCATGCAAAGTCTATGAGATTGCATGCATGGTTTCCCTTATAGTTTTTGGCTAATGTTGTAAACATTGTTGTTTATTTAATAAATAGAGGGCCTTCAAGTGCTTTGGATGGTGGGATTCCAGAGGAGGAATGGACAGGTAAACAAGTAAAATACACATTTTCTAAGAACTTTTGGTTGTGAAGCATTTGTCCATATTGATAAATATGATAGAACAAAGCTTGAAGCTAAATCCAATAAATGTACCTTTATTGGATATGGCGTTGATGATTTTGGTTATCGCTTATGGGATTTTGAAAATAGCAAAATCATTAGGAGTAGAGATGTAGTATTCAATGAAAAGGTTATGTACAAAGATCAGTTGCAGGGAAAGAAAGTGGAAAAGGACAACACAGAGTACACAGTGCTTGATGAAATCAAAGAAAATGAAGTTCCAAAGGCACTCAAAAATCAAGAGCAGCAGCAGGTACCTGAAACTCTTGCAACTGTATGAAAATATACTAGGTTAAGTAGACCCCATGAGTGATTCTCTCCTTCACTATATTATTTATTGATGACTTATTCTGGTGAACCAGAATGTTATGAAGAGGTAATGTAAGTAGAAACTAGAAATAAGTGGGAGAAATGCATGGATGAGGAGATGGACTCATTGGTAAGAAGCCAGACTTGGGATTTGGTTCAGTTGCCTGTAGAAAAAAGGGCATTGCAAAATAAATGGGTTTATAGGTTGAAGGAAGAAGATGGAGGAAAGAAGCGGTACAAGGCTAGACTTGTTGTAAAGGGGTTTGCACAAAAGAAAGGTATAGACTTTGCTGAAATATTTTCTCATGTTTTTAAAATGAATTCAATTAGAACTATTTTAAGTCTAGTGACGGTAGAAGATTTGCATCTTCAACAATTAGATGTAAAAACAACCTTTCTCCATGGGGATTTGGAGGAAAATATTTATATGCAGCAGCCACAAGGGTATGAGGTCAAAGGGAAGGAGAATTTGGTTTGCAGGTTGAAGAAGAGCTTCTATGGCCTGAAGGAAGCTCCAAGGAAGTGGTATTTAAAATTTGATAAGTTTATGACATAACAAGGTTATGATAGATGTCATTCTGACCAGTATGTTTATTTCAAGAGGCTAGATTCTGGAAGATATATTATCTTTTTATTGTATGTGGATGACATGCTTGTTGTAGGGTATAACATGCAGGATATAAATATGCTCAAAATAAAACTAGCTAAATCATTTGCGATGAAGGATTTGGGTGCTGCAAAGCAAATCCTTGGTATGAGAATAACAAGAGACAAGAAAAATAACAAATTGACATTGTCTCAAGGTGAGTACATATAAAAGGTGTTGCAGAGGTTTAGAATGCAGAATGCAAAACCAGTTAGTACACCTTTAGCCAGCAATTTCAAACTAAGTAAGGAGATGTGTCTAGAGACACAGCAAGAGATATGATTGCATGTCCAGGATTCCCTATTCATCAGCAGTTGGAAGCTTGATGTATACCATGGTGTGCACAAGCCCAGATACTGCACATGCAGTGGGAGTTGTGAGAAAATATATGAATAATCCAGGTAAAGAGAATTGGAAAGAAGTACAGTGGATTCTCAGGTATTTGAGAGGTACCACTTCGCATGCATTATTTTTTGGAGGTTCATGCATTATTCTACAAGGATATGTTGATGCAGTAGATATGGCTGGTGATAAATATAGCAGGAGGAGCATGACAGGGTATGTGTTTATTGTGGGTGGAACAGTAGTAAGTTGGATTTCAAAACTGCAACAGGTTGTTGCAATTTCAACAACAAAAGCAAAGTATGTTGTTGCTACAGAGTCTAGTAAGGAGATGATTTGGTTGTAGATGTTCATGGAGGAATTGAGTAAGAAGAAGGAGAATAGTAGGTTGTACAGTGACAACCATAGTTCCATTCATATTGCAAATAACTAAGCCTTTCATTCGAAGACTAAACATATACAACTCAAGTACCATTTCATAAGATCTGTTCTAGATGAAGAACTATTAAAATTGGAAAAGATACATACTAACCATAATCGTGTAGACATGTTGACGAATGGAGTAACCAGAGAGAAACTGAGTTTCTGCTTGGTTTATGTTGGCCTTCAAGATTTAAGGTGGAAATAAGAAATTTTCTAGGTCCAAGGTCCAGAGCATAGTCCAGAATCGGTTAAACAGAAGCTAACCCTATACTACCATTACATTAACATCATAAATCAAAAAATGAAAGTGATGAAGGACCATAGGCGACTAGTAGATTCATCATAGAATAACTTGCTCACAGTAGCAAAACATAAAAAGGGCACATTTAATATCATCGTATTAGAGCGTAAAGTACCTCAAGTTAAAAGCTACAGGAATTACAAGGCCAACAAATGCAACTTCAACTTTGGATAATTTAGTCCCTTGGATAGAGTAGAGTATTCCATGAAATTTAGTCATATACAATGAAAGGATGTCCTATAATCTTTAGCTAGTGTGAAGAAGATGTGCTTATCTCTTTAGAATATTGAGAAGCAGTTGGAAGCATAGAAGGTCGCCACTAGGGCCAAACAATTGACCATCAACGAATTGGAGAGCAAGATTTTTACCCTAGGGGTTGATCTAAATGACCCCACCCTAGCATAGTCATTTTTGCAACAAAAGGATAGTGATATTTCTTTTCTTAAGAAAAATTTCTACCTCCTTGACATCGATCATGGATAGACACCTAAGTTGGTATCCTTACAAGAAGCGAAAGGCAATATTTACCAAAACATGATGTATTTCAAATCTCAGATGGAGAACTATAGAGACCAAGTGGATGACTTAGAGATAAACATATCAAGCATGAAGCTACTAAAAGAATCCATGTCTTTCCAAGATACCCCTCAACCAACTAAAGGAATAGAAGATACCCATCAGCTGAGCACATGGAGGTGGAAACCCTAGAGGAAATATTAAAGAAGTAAATCCAGAAAGTTAAAAATATGGAATGTGAAATCAAATATAGGGATTACCTTAATGGCCACTTGGTGCAGGAAAACGATGACCTGCAACAACAGTTGGGGTCAAAGAATAAAAATTTGATGGGAAATGCACCCCTCATGGGATCTAAAAAGGTTCTATGGGACAAGATAATCTAGGAAGTCCTATAGTGCCAGGACCGCTTTGAGATGATCTAGGATTAATTTTAGCTGGACACTAATGCCTTAGCTGAAATAAAAAGAACAAAGACTAAGTTGGGTTCTAAACCAGACATTGCAGGATATGTGGTCAAGTTTCTAAACACTAGAACCAAAGTACAATTGGGAGAGTTGGATGGAACCGACGTGACATACCTAATTAAAGAGGCCAATAAAATGATTACAAAAATTCTCTTGGTAAACAAATATCAAAATAAAAAGTAGCATGATATCATATATTGCCTTTTTTTAAGGGGTTATTCAAAGATGCCATAGCCAAAGGACTGCCCCCTTTTTTTGGATGGGATTGGAAATTAATATAATAATGAATATTATGAAGAGTTCTTAAAAGAAAAGATAAAGGATGAAAGGAAGCTTGAAGGTATTCATGACACCCTAAATGGAGTTTTTGTGGTCCAACAATTGACCAAAGTATTTGAGTAGTGGATCATCCTAAAAGTCACTTTCAAAAGCTTTATATCACTTTCAAAAGTCACCAATACTGAGCTATCCATAGATGCAATGTGGTTGCACAAGTACCTCATGGGTAAAGTTTGAGAACAAATCACTAATTGACATAAGATATCATTTCGATACTTGGGAAACATACTCCACTAGAAAAGACATCAAGGAAGGGGTCCCAACGAATCTCCAAATATAATAATACCCAACAAAGGTAAAATCTAAAGGGGAAGTTAGACAATTGGGATCAACTAAATTACAAAATAGACTCAATAAAGGAAGTTTTGTGAAAGAAAAGAGAAAACATGGCAGTTTCAAGAAAGTTGGGGAAAAATAATAAGAAATCTCCTTATTGTATAAAGTGAATTCATATATGAATTCAAGGGTCTTGTGTAATTTTGGAGAGGGTCTCTCAACCATGTACACCATACAAAAAGGGAAACGACATAATACAAAGTGGTGGTTCTTAGTTCTCTTTATGATGGTAAAAAATGGTTTTAGATACCTACCATTGACAAGGTAATGCAGAATCTGCCCCTCCAAATTTGACAAGTGGAAGGTTTTTACAGCCTCCTGTAATGTCTCCATACCCCATAATGTGGATAATAATAAAAAACCTGCTTCAAAGAACCTTATTCTTCTTTCGAAACACAGGGAATAGTCGTTAACACACTTTGCAACATTCATTCTCAGGTTTAGAAAGTGTTGTAATAGTCTGCCCACCCTTCACAAATCTCTTCTGTGATTGGAATCACCTTTTCCATACTGGACCTGTCCTTTTTGCCTTCTGCCTTGAGGAGCTTGGAAGTCGAAAAAAAAAACATGCCAGAAGCATTAAACTTATTCCCTTCCACCTTTCTTCCTTCTGCCCAGAACTCAGAAATCGAAGGACCAACGTTCAATAGAATCCTTTGACCACCTCTCCGCATTCCACCTGGAACTCGAAAATCAAAGAATCAGAGTTTGACAGAATTATTCAGCCACACTTTGCCTTTTGTCTTCCTCCATTCCTCCTTCGGAACTCAGAATCGGAAAATAACTTTTGGCCTTAACCTTTTTCCCATTTTCTGCCTCCCATCTTTCGCCTTTCCACCCTCCAGTGTGGAACTCGGGAATCAAAAAACTAACTTTTCCTAAGAACTTTTATGTGATCTTTCGCTTCCGCCCTCTTCCTTCCACAGGTGGATCCTAGGCTGTGGAAAACCCACATTTTTCCTTGTTTCAATTTCCCTTTCCGATTTTTTCCTTCCACCTTCCCCAAGCAGATTTCAAAGGGCGGAAACGCTAAGTCAAATGCATTCTAACTCTGTAATAGGATTCCAACCTCCATGAACTTAGGCAAAAATGCATAAAACATACAAGGCATATCCAAATGCAAATGCAGGAACATTTATCACAGTAAACTCTACTGAAACACCAATAAGCATTCATCATGATCAATCCATCATATTCTTAATCATTCTACATAACCAGTATAGTCATTCATAAGCAATTACATTGCATAAACAAGAATAACGAAGAATACTTATCTTGGATGATGGATTTGTCCCGCAACTAGCTATGTGGCTACAACGTTCCACCCAACCATAGGCCAGTTGTGTTCATCAATCTCTTAACACAACTGCCACCCCCGAGATGGGCATGATTTCCATAAGGAACTAGGGAACAACAGATGCACACACAGCTAGATTAAAATACACACACAGTCAAGCCAACCTTTGGTTGGGTTATCATGCTGTCCAGCAAAGCCAAAACCGAGTTGGGTTTATTAGGCTACAGGAAATTAAGACAAACATTGTTGGGTTTATCAGACTAAACACAGTCAAGCCAGTAACCAGTTGGGTTTATCATACTGAACATAGTTAAGACAACTTCCATAATAAGGACCAACCAAGCCAACATATGGGTTTATTAGGGACTCATCCAAGCCATCATCCATAGTGAGTTTCTCATGCTGTTAAGCCAAGGATTACACATGGCCAAAACACAACAAGACACAGCCAATCCAATATACAATTGGGTTTATTAGGTTGCTAAGGTAGTGGACACGAAGAACTGCTAAGCTAGTGAGCTCATCCATAGAGCTAAAGACACCTTGACAAGATCTATCTGGCCTGGCATCCATGTTTCCTACACACCCAACACAAGGAAGTGTCCCCTTCTCCGATCCACAGTCCCTTGGGCTACAACTTCCCTTCCAGTGCTCTTCAGGTTGTGCAGAGTAGATTTACATCCACTCTTATCTTATTGTAAGTTTCCACACTAGTTTTATCAAGAACATTCTACTTATCTTCCACTCCTCAATCTTGCATATGGTTTAGACCCAAACCAAGGTGCAAATCACAACAGTTCATAGGGAAACACAGCACCAAGGATTCACATTGTAAAACAAAGAAAACGTTGTAACACAACCATAAACCACCATGTGTAACATGAGCAACTCTCCATAACCACATTGTATATGGACTAAGCAACATTGAACAGTGAACCCCACTACATAACTACAACAGAACCTTCTCTGTGACTCCCGGAGAGTGAACAATGCTTAATCGTGAATGAATGGATAGTTCTAATGACCACAACGTTCAGATGAAGAATGGGATTGACAGACTGGGCATGAAATCACATGTTTTACTTGCTTTAGAAGCAAGAACACAGCATCTGCAGACTGCAGGATTGCTCAGTCACAAAATCGACTACCATGGCTTGCTTTTCCCAAGGCATTAACTGCCTCAACAAATTTCCTGCAAGAAAATTGAATGATCAAGCATCGGGATGAACCAGGGTAGACGGGTAAATTTTGAGTAGATCGACAATGCACAATGATTTCACTTGTTCAACTAGCATGACTTAACAAAATTTTCATGTGGATGAAATCCCAATGTAATCCGCTTTATCAAGTTTGGATTCCATCGTTGATCTGATGGGGACACAAATCCAATAGTCCACCAGGATTCCACTGATTCAACGAGAAAGTTGTTTAACATCAGCTAGCAGGCGCAAAATTTCTGTCAAAAAAAATTTATTTCGTCGTGTGTCTTCCTGGGTGACTAGGATGACAAATCAGTGAAGGATTCTCTGCTAATTAGACTGAGTTTTGTGAGGATTGAACTTGCAATCACTCACTTGGCATCTACTAGTTTAATCCCTCTCTGTTCCAATGTGAAATAATACCCCCATCTCTTTCATGTTGTAGTTCCATAGCTAGCTGTGGCATTTATTAAATTGTTCATTTACATTATATTCAAAATATGTTGTGCATGATCAACACAATAACCATAGGCATCAACCTTGATCACCTATGCACAAAACACCAAATCAATGGTAGGGCCTTGGCCTTGAGCTCCTTGCCATGAATCAAATACAATATACATCATGTACAATTTCAATACCATGGGGTCAAGACTGGGGCACACATTCCCCTTCCCCTTGGGGTCAAAATCAAGGTATTACATCTCCCATACTTCTAACTAATGATGAAAGGGCCCACCCAGAGATTATCAAACTTTCCATTATTTCCAATATCTTCATGCCTTTTGTCCTAGATAAATACTAGGTCACATTCTACAAATTCTCAAGTACTATCTGTTATATTTTGTACTTTAATTCAAATTAGATTAGGATCTTTAACTAAAATAATAACAAGCACAGCATGATACACAAAACACAAATATTTTCCTCAAGGAAACCATAAAGGAGAAAACCCCACAAACTTCCTCAGAATAGTTCCATCACTAATACAATATCACAAGATGGAAAAAACCAAGAATACAAAGTATTATGTGGCTCTCTCTCTCTCCTCTAGCGAGCTTGTCCTCTCTCACTCCTTATTCAAACTTGAGAGTGATTGAGTATGTGTGTAAATGAGAGAGGGTGCCTCCCTATTTATACACATCAACTGACATGACCTAAAACCTAAGTGGGATGACCTTTTGACCTAGCAAGGATGGCTTCTTCTAGGGAGACTCAAAATATGTTTTCCTTTATTTATTATAGGGACTATTGCCTTGACTTACAACTAATGTTTTACCTCAATGACCAAACATAATAATGACATCCCGAACAAAGTGAAAACATCTATGATGGGGGTACAATAAAATACAATACTAATATACAACAGAATATCTTTTGAAGTTACATTTACAACAACACTCCCTCTTAAATAGGAAGGTATTCTCTTTCCAAAGTCATCAACACTTTTGGACACGTCATGATCATTGGAACATCACCGTCATTGTTGTTGTATTCCTCATGTCATCGATCATTGATTAGTGACATCTATCTTTCATTAGAATTTTCTACAAATTCAACCATGTTTCATGTTGGGTTTAGGCCTATCTCTCATGTAGGTCTTCATCATATCCATGAGCAATCCATCACGTAGGTACACCCCAGGACCATACATTACATTTACATTACAATATCCTACATCTCCTACCTTCATATCGTTGTATCTAGATCATCTCATCATCGCACATAGAGAGAATCCCATATGCACACCTCATGTCCAATAGACCACTTTCATTCTACTAGCATGGTATCATCACTAGGAGCACCCTAGGTGCATTACCTGCATCTTCCACCATGCAAGAATCTCCTAGGAGTATCCCATGTGCATTACGCCTCTCAATGGTCATTCTGCATCTACCAGCATGGGAGCATTCCAGGAGCAGCTTAGGTGCATTATGTCCCAAGGACCACCTACATCTTCCACCATGTAAGAATATCCTAAGAGCACACCAAGCATCTTGTGACCAGTGGAATTCTCCTCATATCCAGCATGGGATCATGCAAGGAGCACCCCAAGTGCATTACGTCCCAAGGACCACCTACGTCTTCCACCATGTGAGAACTCACTCTAACGCATATGCATCTTTCGAACTTTCGTTATCTCTATCATAGGAGCATGCTAGGAGAAACGAAGGTGCATTACATCCCAAGGACCACATACATCTACCACCAAGCGATAACTCATCACTCCCTCTTTCTAGGGACCTCGATATAGATGATACCAAGCTTCTCTCTAAAGTATTCAAACTTCACTCTAGCTAACGGCTTATTCAACGCATCGGTTATCTGCTCATCCATCGCCATGTACTGGAGCTTCACTTTTCCTCTCTGTACCATATCCCACATATAGTGATACTTTATCTTAATATGCTTCAACTTGTCATGGAACATCATGTTCTCCAAAAAATTTGTGCAACTCTATTTGTCAGAAAGGATACAAGTCGCTTCCAACTCCAGATCAAACAAATCATACATTAGCTTTCGAAGCCATACTGCCTCACAACTAGCCAAACATGCTTCCACATACTCTTGTTTGGTTGTACTCAACACCACGCTTGACTGATTCCTACTAAACCAAGAGATCATACCGTATCTGAAACTGAAGCAACATCCCAAAGTGTTCTTTCTATCAGTGGCACTGCCTGCCCAATTTGAATCAACATAATCCTGTAGGTTAATCTTCTGATTAGCTTCATACTTGATCCCATACTCAACTGTACCCTTCAAGTACCTCAATATATGCTTTGCAGCAATCAGGTGAACATATCTTGGATCCATTGGGAATTGGATCAAGGTGTTCACAACAAAGCATATGTCTTGCCTCATGTTTGTCAGGTACATCAACGAACCATTCATCTGTAGATACATCATGGCATCAACTATATCTGATGAAGCATCGCACATTATCTTCAAGTTTGATGCCATAGGTGTGGCCATTTCCTTGTAGTCCAACATTCTGAGTCTCTTCAAAATATCCACTACATACTTTCCTCGACCAAGGAAGACTCCATCCACACTCTGCCACACCTCCAAGCCTAAGAAGTATTGCATCATCCCTAGGTATTTCATCTCAAACTCAGTAGCAAGCCTCCTCTTTGCAGTTGCAATGAGTTCATTGTCACTTGTTAGAAATGGGTCATCGACACATAGCAGGAGTATCACTCGATCACTTTCAACCTTGAAGTAAAGCTTGGAATTTTCTTTACTCTTGGTAAATCTTAAGCTCATCAAGAAATTGTCCTAGGTGTCTTCTTTAATTCGTACAAGGATTTCTTTAACTTGCACACATGAGTCTGTATGTCATGTGTATCAAATCCCAGTGGCTTCTCCACATACACTTACTCTTCAACTACACCATTCAAGAATGTTTCCTTGACATATATATGGTGTACCTTCCATTTCATTACTACATCCAATGCAAGTATGGATATAGTGGAAATGTACCTTGCTACTTGTGGAAATGTATTGTCGTATTCTAAACCTTATTTCTGGGAGAAGCCACGCGCCACAAACCTTACCTTGTGTTTTTCAATGCTACCATCTATAGCATGCTTGATCTTATAGATCCTCTTTGAAGTTACAACATACTTCCCTTCTGGTCTCAAAACTATCTCTCAGCCATCATTCTTCATAATCAATTGGTGCTCCTCAATCATGGCATCCTTCCATTCTTTCTTCTCTACTGTTTCTTCATAGTTGGAAGGTTCTTTATTAATGATGTCACATAGCAGGACCACATAGATGTTGTATGGTCTAGGTATATTTCTTTCCCTATGAATCCCATTTGGAGCACCATACTTCTCTACATCTTGTATTATCTCTTGTTCCCATGTTGGTCTTCTTTTGTGAGATTTCTTCTCATGAAGTGATTCTACAGGTTCTGCCATATCACAGTCTTCATGGTCTTCTGAATTTGCTTCTTCCATTGTCGTGTCTCAGACTCTGGTTGCTTCGGATTCTTTAATTTCTTCAATAGGTAATTTTCTTGACTTGGTGTATGTTGAGTCTTTGTCAAATGTTACGTCTTTGTTGATTTCAATCTTCTTAAATCCTAGGAATTATATTTGGTAGGCCTTTGAAGTGTCAATGTATCCTACAAATATTCCCTTCCTTCCTAAAGGATCAAGCTTGGTCCTCTTTTCCTTTGGGATGTGTATGTACACTAGGAAGCCAAATATTCTGAGATGGATGAGCTCTAGTTTCTCACCTGAGAAATCCTCTTCATGAGTCTTGTTGTCTAATACTCGGTGAGGTGTATGGTTATGTACATACACAGTTGTCCTTGTTTCTTCTTCCCATAATTGCATCGGAAGATCCTGGTCATGTAGCATTGCTTTTGTTGATTCCATTATCGTTTTTTTTATTTCATTCTACAATGCCATTCTATTGAGGATTGCAGGGAGTACTCAACTCCCTCTTAATCCCATATTATCTGCAAAGGTCCTTGAATTATTCTAAGGTGAATTATCTTCCATTATTTGATCGTAGAGTCTTGATCTTCCTCTCAGTGTGATTTTTAATCAAAGCTTTGAATTCCTTGAACTTGTTGAATACCTCATTTTTACCTTTCAATAAATATATCCAGGTCTTATGGGATAAGTCATTTATAAAGGAAACATAATATACATACCCGCTCAATGAGCTGTATGAAATTGGTCTGCATGCATCTAAGTTTATGATCTCTAGTATCCCTTTTGCTTTTCTTTCATTGCTAGGAAATGCCTTCTTTACATTCTTTCCTTGCACACCTCCCTTGCAAATTCCTTCATGTTTTGTCTGGATTTCTAGAATTCCTAAAAGTACTATGTTTGTAATAGGTCCCTATAGTACACATGTGCAAGCCTTATATGCCATAGTTCACTTGGTTCAATGGATTCATGAACCAATGCTTGTTCAGGTTGTCCCTTCAACTTGTACAAACCTCCCTCTTTCTCTCCAATTGTTGTTGCATAATCTATTGCATTTCCTTTTGGCCACATTAGGACTTGACCATCAGGTTCTCCCATATTTTCCTTTCTTATTATGAGATGAGCTTATTCTTGTGTGTAGTCTTACCAAATTATGTTGAAGGTGACCAGTTTCTTTTTGGCACATATTCCTTGAATGAATGAATCCCATGATCTTGGGGGACCATTCAAGGTGGTCATAACAATCTCTCCTTCTTCTACCTTGTCTTCGACTGCTTCAAGTTGTTCCTTGATTTGGGAAACCCTTGTGAAGTACAATTGTATGTTCTTTGAGTTTTGTATATTCACATTCTTGATCTAGTTCCTTAATGTCATCTTCCAATTAATGTTATTCCCTTCAAATAATGTTGACAAAGCATCGAACATCTCCTTGGTTGTCTTCAAAGATGACACACGAGGGATGAGATGATCCTTAATAGAATCTATAATGATTCTCTTAGCCTTGACCAATTTATTATTGTGAATATAATTAGATTCATCTCCCTCTGGAGATGGAACTTCCTCGTTGATATACTTTCCCGAATCATTTACTTTAACGATTAGGGAGATCATATACTTCCATGCTTGAAAGTTGTCATCTCCCCCAATCTTACCATCACACTAGGTGTGGTGAGACATTTTTAAATCAGAACCTCAAATACAAATAGTAGATATTTAGATCTTACCAATTTGAAATGCCCAACCTGGTTCTGGAGATGGATGACCTAGGGTTCCATAGAGAAACCCTAATTTTTCAAACTTGGAATCTTGAAATCCAGCCTAGATAGAAATATGGACCTCCTTGAGATGATTTTTTCAGTGTGGTCCTTTGCCAAATTCAGTGGAGGGAAACTCCAAAAATGTGATGCCCTAGTTTCTCCCAGCACCAGTGTCTGGGTCAAAAATGAAAATTCTTCAAATTTGATTATGCTTCCTCCCAAAGATGCGCCCTCCTAGGGTGAGTTATCCTTGAACTAGGAAGCCCAAGTTTCCTGCTACAGCACAATGCCGTATTTCAGAGTGGATCTGATACCATATTATAGTTTGTAATTTAATTCAAATTAGATTAGGATCTTTAACTGAAATAATAACAAGCACAACAAGATACACAAGACACAAATATTTTCCTCTGGGAAACCATAATGGAGAAAACCCCACAAAATTTCTCAGAATAGTTTTGTCACTAATACAATATCACAAGATGGAAAACCCAAGAATAATAAGTCTTATACAACTCTCTTTATTTCTCCTCTAGCAAACTTTCCCTCTCTCTCTCCTTATGTGAACTTGAGAGTGAGTGAGTGAGTTTGTAAATGAGGGAGGGAACCTCCCTATTTATACACATCAACTGACATGACCTAAAACCTAACGAGGCTGACCTATTGACCTAGCAGGGTCGACTTTTCCTATTCAGACTCAAAAATACATTTTCATTTATTTATTCTAGGGACTATTTCCCCAACTTACAATGGAGGTTTTACCTCAATGGCCAAACATAATAATAACATCCCGAATAGAGGAAAAACATCTTTGACAGGGGTACAATAAAATACGATAATAATATACAAAAGAATATCTTCTGAAGTTACATTTATAACAACACTATCCTTCTTATCAAATAAGGTCTTCATTATGTTATGACACTTTGTAATCCTTTCATAGCCCCGATATGTGTGCTCTTAAACCTATACCAACTTATTTATTTTCCTTTTCACTTAATCAAGTTTTTCCACCAACTCTTGTAGTGTCTTCATTGCTAGCAATACTAATCGAGTGGGTAAGACTAATTCTAAACCATGTACCAATTGAAAATTATCTTTGCTTATGGATCTTTCAGTGGAAATATTGTCTACCCATAAAGCGTACTTAAGTTCTAAGTACTTAGCTTTTTTATTCTATGTTAAGGTTCTATTTATAATTTTCATGCGGTTATTATTGGAAAACTTAGATTTGGCATTTCCCTAAGAGTAATATTTGGAGGAATGGATAAGGATGATGTTGTATTGTTGGAAAAAGGATATCATTTCAATGGAATTGAAATATTTGGTATCATTAGTTATTATCTTCTTGGGGCATCTAAATTTGGACAAGGTGTTTTTTTTTAGAAACCTAATGACTAGTAGATATTTGGGCTACTTGGTAGGGATAGCCTCCAACCTTTTGGTTTTGGTCAATATCCATATATGTTAAAAACTAGAATGGGGATGTATCTCTCCAATGAAGTCCAAACCCCATTATTGGAAACGATATTCCACTTGTATTGGTTTCAAAGGAAATGATAGAATCTATTTCTTCTTGACAAAATTTTTGCACTTACTGAAGACCCTAAAAAAATTCTGGACATATGAAAATAGGTGGGCTTCTAACACCCAAACCTAAGGACCTTGTGTGTTATTGTTCTAGTAGTAAACTTCCCCACATAGATCCATTGATACATATATTTTATTAGTATTTCAGCCTCATTTTCTAGCAAACATTTGAATAGGAGGCCCTCAAGGTTTTTGTCCCTACAACATGGTATTTGACAGCCTTGAGTTTCAGGGACATTATTTGTGAATTATCTATGCCTTGAGGACATGTGCCAACTACTAGTAGGTATAGTATGCTTTGATACCAGTTGGATTAGTAATAATAGTCTTTAACATATACATGTTCTTCAGTGCCTACTCCATCATCTTCAATAGCAAGTACTACATTAGTTCCTACCACTTGCAGATTGGATTCAAACATTATCTTGGCTAATCCCTACCCTTGATCAGCTTGGTAGGCATTATACCATGTCAAATTATTGTATCTTGGTGATCCATTTTCCCCACTTACCATTTGCATGTGGTTGACAAAGGATTTGGTTAATTCAAGCCTGAGTAACAAAGGGAATAATTTGATATTGTAAAACATACTCCTTTAAATAATTGAGGGATTTAACCAATGCATGAGCCTAGTTTTCTATGATGTTGTATTTTATCTCTACATCCTTGAGGGATTTGCTAAAAAGGGAAATAGGATAGTCATTCTTATATTTGTTCTTCTATAACAATACAATAGCTATGGTTTACTTACAAGCAAATGCAAATATTATGAAATATTTTCCATGATTAGAACTAATTAGGACTAACACTTCTCTCAATGTTGTGTATGATTTCTCACTCACATGCAAAAATACTCACTATAGGTTTTTCAATATTTTGTAGTAGATCAAATAAGCGGACAAAAAAATTAACTAAATGAAAAAAAAAATCAACTTTCATGCAACATCCATTACAAAACTACCATAAAAAGGGAAATGCAACATGTAAAGAATATTGTACTTTCCTTGTTACAAAGAATATAAAGAAGGGAGTCCCGAGGGAAATGGTCAGCATAAAGTTCAATAGTAGTATGAAGCTCTTGCTCAAGGACATGGCGGTACTAAAAAGGGACTCCCACAATCTAAAGGAGGAATGTCAGCATGGGTACCAAGTGCAATATAGGATCTAACTAGGGTACCCATGTATAGGAAATCTCTACCATTCACACGATACCACTTCTAACAGCAACATCAATGTTCCGTGACATCATGGAATGGGTTCATACCTAAGGTTAAGATGAAACGGTCATAAGCTCATGCAAAATGCAGGTGTACATGAAATCCTAACCTATATTCCAGTTCAGACATCATACCTATAATCAGAATGAATGGATCAAAGACTCGGAGAGAGTGTACAAAAATCGGACCCTACATGACAATAATATTAGACCCAAAATAGTCAATAAAGAGTCCAAACTATAGGATATAGGGAGGATTGATCATGACAATGCATTCAAAGGAAGTATCCACTACCACCCCCATAATAAATAACACTAGTGTAAAGACTGAGCGAAGGAAGTAAAAATCCTCCACAAATGGAGTAGAGGATGGCATATGACCACTCCCAAATCCATGAGCAAGGTAAGGGGTTGTGATGCCCCCAAGTATGACACTAGGGTCCGTACTAAGACCAAGGACAGGTGACAGGATACCAAGCATGCCAAACATAAAAGAACTCGAACTCAAGAGAACATAAATATACTCAAGTAATTGCGATCCCAAAAGCCAACTAGCGCACAAAGAGCACACTCCTAAGAAAATCTACAGCCAAAAATGTAAGCAAGCCAAGAGGAGGATAAATGAGCTCCCGAATGAAGAAGGTATGTCTCACCTAGGAGAGGCTTGAGAATCCCATACACAACAAGCAGAGGTTTGTAACCAATTATAGTGGCCCTCAGCTTCAACGCATAAAGCGACTGTGTTGTCCAACCCCTAACTGGCTAAGACACTAACAGAATAAACTCTGCAACTACACCCTCCGATACCTACGTAAGGAAACTAAGGTCACCTCAATATAATCAATGCTCAGGCGGACAGTCACAGGCAGGATCGACCATATGGGTAGGGTAGCAAAGCCTAAAACTCAAAATATCCCCCAGATACAAATATGATCCTGGAAATATATTCGGCGCTTACAAAAGTGACCAAGAGCTATCCCAATCACAGTCGTGCATGTTGCCCCGTGCTTGACTCCTGTGTAAGAGGAGTGTCTTGAGAAACACTAATTATACCAATGGTTTCACACTCTCACCTTGATAGACACCTAATTGTTTTGTTTAGTAGTCTTGGAGAATTTACTCACAATGAACTATTCCAAGACCCTAAAACATATTCTTGTTGATGCAACCTATAAAAGAAAAGAGTGTAATTAATTTTATTAAGCGTTGATTTTAGTTGGCTATGATTACTCAAAGGGTAAATGGTCGTGAAACTAGTGATATGAAGATCAGCAATGAAATAAAAGTGCACACCTAACAAACCATCCCAAGTGCAAATCTTTTTCGAATGAAAAACAGGGTATGCCACTACATTAGATGCATATTTTTTATTTCAATCTTAATGCAATCGTTCCTATATGAAAACCTAAACACAACTCTCATCCAAGAAATCCAATGCAAGTACCTCCTTAAATCCATATGTGAGATGCAAACAAGAATGAAACTATTTTGCATTTTCAATATAAAAGAATGAAAATGCAATAAAAGTCATTAAAATGCTTAGTTTCTGCAGCAAGCATCAAACACAAGCCAAGCAAGATACCAAGACAAAAAGACTAATGCACTAATGGACAAATAAAAAAGAAGATAAATGATTATAACTTCTTTCAAAGAAAAAACAATGAAAAAGTGGTCTCTGGTCATGAAAGAAGCATCCAACATATAACATCAGAACCCAGGATGACCCAGCCACACTCACAACCCACCCAACAACTTCCCACAACATCAAACTCAACCAAAAGGGAGGATGTGCATGACTGTATAAAGAACACTAGCATATGTATGCAACTTTTGGCCAAAAACCTGCATGTATACATGGATTTTGGCCAAAAACCTGCATGTATACGCGACTTTTGGCCAAAAACCCGCGTATGTATGCAACTTTTAGCCAAAAACCTACATATACAGAGAAGAAAGTGGTAAAAATCAGGCCAAGGGTCAAACCATTCTAGGGGAGTGTCAATGAATGACAATACTACTAAATGCGACACAGAAATGAGGAGAAACAGAGAGCAAGTCAATAATATCAAGCACATTGTGCCCCCAACCCTAAACAAAAACAAGGAACATCCCCAATGGAGTCACCAATTTTGTTACGAAGAGAAAATTCCCATGGCTTTGGTGTACCACAACAGACAACTTGACATCAGAAATCAATCTTTCCTAATATGCAAGAGAAACCATGTTGGAGTATCGGGTACCTCCACATGGTATAACTACCGCACCTCTGGGAATATAAAAACAAGTGGACTAACCTCCACTCCTGGTGATAAGGCCTTGTGCTGGGTTTCAAATGTTCATCAACATCTACAAGTTTTGGTGTAACAGAAAAGCTTACATGGTATCAAAGCATAGGTCTCAGGTTCAATTCCCCCGAGCTATGCTGGAGACGGGGTGTTGGAGTATTGAGTACCTCCACATGGTATAACCACCACACCTCTGGGAATATAAAAACAAGTGGACTAACCGCCACTCCTAGTGATAGGGCCTTGTGTTGGGTTTCAAATGTTCATCAACATCTGCAGGTTTTGGTCTAACGGCAAACCTTACAAACCAAACATCTAACACTAAGGGATACCGAGTCATACCTTGTTCCGGACGGTTGAAGTAGATCCCTGTTTAGCTTTTCCAATTTATGCTTGCATTAGCAATTCGCTCTCAACAACAACAAACAAGACAAGCATGCTCTATAATAATGTGTTAGACCTACTCTAACATATATATTCAATAATGTATAAGCAAATTAAATACATCCATGGAAACAATGTTCATATTCAAATGCACATCATTGGACAAGAAAATATATTTCTATTAATCAAATCAAATATTACAAGAGTGACAACCTCTATCGGCATGTCTACGAACCGGAGAAACCAAGTCCTCCACCTGGGCCTCCACCACCTCAATCCTCCATCTCTCGATAGCAAGCTCACAAAACAAAGGTAAGATTTGGAAGAACACAGAGTGCTCCAAAGGGACAAAGGGATGCAGACTCAAGTATAAGAAAACTGAGGCAACAATGGACTATAGTTTCTTTGCTCTTCAATTCCTCCTCTTCAATGTATCCAAGGTGTTCCTTATATAGCACTCCAAAAGGGTAATGGAGGGTCGAATTTGAGCGATCTCAAGGCATATGGAAGGCCAAGAGTCAAGATCTTTGGACTCATATGAGGAAAACTCCAAAAATGTTTGGACTTGTGCACACATCCCGATGTACACGGGTTTGAGGTCAAAACTCGCGTGTACACGCAAGTATGGGTTTAAAAGTCACGTACAACAATAAACATGGGTTTTTTAGGGATGATCTTGGAACATCAAAGGATAATATAAGTCCATGGGGTCTAAAGAGTCTGCAGAGGGATAGGGAAGTCCATAAATATGTGATCAACCATGTGTGGTAAAATCATATATAACAATGAGGCTAGATTTAGGATCACAAACTAGCATACTCCCAGTCCTAAGGGGGAAAGTGGTATGTTACCAAAATTCATTGAGGTTACTAATGAATGGTAACTCTTGTAAGGAAGGATTTACTATTGGGAAAGGATGAATCAAAAGTTGTTTGGGTTGGGATACTTACATGAATTGAAGAGGGTCCTACAGGTGAAAAGAGGGGTGAAACAAGTTTAATTCATTAGATGTCTACAAGGGAAATTACATCTATGCTAGTTAGAGGAATTACACCTATAGGGAAAGTTGTAAATCTAGAAAAATTGAGATCTCAATACAACTTGTACTTGCACACATGGAAACAATACCAAATCATGAAAGTACATTTGGAAATAAAATAAAATAGACAAGTAGAAAATAACATAGAAAAAAGCACTAGATTACAGGCATTAAAATAACGGGGGAAACACTAGGGGGTTCTCAAAACATTTCATAACCACACAAATCTAGTCATGAAACTAAGAAGAGCAGGGTCAAGGCAGTTGATCCTACCCCCCAACACAAACTTGATGGCAAGGAATCAACGTTATCCTAATGGGGTGAAATATTTTGATTCAATGGAGAAATACTATGAAGACTTGCTCTCTAAAAGGGACTCTTTTGGTAGGTAATTTATGAAATGATGGATATCGTCTCATGAAAAATTGAGATGGGTATTTACTTCAAAGGTAGGGCCAAAAAGGTCTTTCATATCCAATACCATTGATGGTAATTTGTTAATAATATTTTATGAAGAGGATGAAACACATAATGACGAAATGTAATAAATGGAGGTCATTACCTCATGTTGTTGGTCAAGTAGGGGAATCTCTTTGAGAATGGTGACATGAGGTTCGAGGTGAAGAAATTTGATAACCCTGTGAAAATAAAAACAATACCAAACAAAATCTAAAACACAACAATCAACAATAGTTAGGAATACTTACATATCATCTCCACCTATTAGTCAGGGATCGAGTCTTGGAAAGCATGCAAAATAGCCTTGGGTGGATCACTAACTACATAGGATATTCCATATGCATTTATTTTGTGTATTTTTATGAAATAATTTTTTCAAGATTTATATTTTTGTTGAAGAATATGTAAGGAGAAGCAAAATATAGAGACATATTCACCCCTCTCAGTTCATTAAAGGGAGGAAGTATTTTTTACTTTTGAGGATTTTAATCCCTTATGGTTGGGATTTTACTAGACCTTTTAAAGACAAATTTGTTTACAAGTTTCTGTTAAAAAGAATAAGCAAATATTCAAAAAATGAAAAATAAATTAGGTGCATAATTAAATTTATTTTGGATACATTAATCTAAGAGGGGGATTAGTGCATGGATTACAATTTCCTGAATCCATGCAAATAAACCTATTTTTTTTAAATAATAAGTAAAAGGGCTTTATAAATAGGTAAGGATACTACATGAAGGTTTCTTCTCGTCCTTTGGGATGAGGTTTTTTTAGTCATGTTGTGGCATGAGATGGTTCTACCACATGGGTTGGTGGTGATGAGAAGATGTGGAGGGAAAGAGGTTTCTTACTCAATCAAGTTAGTTTTGAGGGAAGTGGGGGGCGGGGTGGGATTTGGTTGAGTAAGAAACCTCCTTCCCTCCACATGGTTTGGCATAGTTTTGTTAATTAGGGATCAAGGGTTCTTAGTCTCTAACTAAGGGATAGGTTGGGTGGAGATTTGTCCCCTGCACATTGTTATTGTTTCTAAGCCACTAGCCCCGTTGTGGTAAGTATCATTTGAGTTTTGAATCATTACAAGTATGCCTTACTCCTAGTTATTTCATTTGATTCAATTATTATCTACCTAATTCTTGATGAATGTTAATGTAACTTAGTTCTTGTCGTAAAATATACTTTTCCAGTAAAATAAATCATTTACTAGTGTCAAATTTTATTTCCTAGTATTTGTGGAAATTGAAGTTAGTAAGCTAGCTTGACTTGGTAGGAGTTGCAAAGAATTTCGCAAAAATTAGGCCATGGTGTGCTTATTTGACTTAATCATGCTTATTCCCTACATAAAATTGTGGTGCAGTGCTCTTTGACCAATATACACCAATGGGGCAATGACATAAAAGAAAATCTATTGAACAATAGTATGACCAATGGTTCATAGAGCACCACTAAGGGATGTTTGTTTTCAAAAAATGCAACGAGTTTCCATTTATAATGTGTTTTTTTTTACTAAAGATCACACATGATTTTTATAAATATAAATAAACATTAATTATGTATAATATAAATAAAATATAAGAATGAATGTAATATAAATAAAATATATAAATTTTAATCTTAATAACACATAAGTAGTTATTATTAAACTATTCTAAAAGGACGCATCCTTTCATGGATGGTATCCAAAGTGCCTTTACGATTAATATACATATGGCACTCACTTTGTAATCTCTCATCATCATTCATCTTCAATATTTATTTTGTATTTTCAATATAGAGTTATTTTCTAGTGGTTGATTATTCAGTTGAGTAATCCTTGAGAATATCCAAATACGGATATTACATTGGTATCAGAGTGATCTGACCTTTGGCCATTATTTACACTTTGTGTAATTTGTTTTTTAACCATTGTCCTAGGGTTTCCGTAAAATTGTTGTGTTTGACCAAGAAGGAAAATAACGGTAAAACAATAAAAAGAAGAAGGACAAAAAAAACATAAGGTTTATAAAAACCACATGTGGTTTTATAAACAAGTCATAGAATAAAAAAAAGTAAAAAGAAGAAGGAGAAGAAGAAGAAAAGGGAGGAAAAAAACAACCCATTGTAATATGAAACCACACTTGGTTTTTTTATAAACAAACCATTACATTAATAAAAATGATTCTTATGATAAAGAAAAAATAATTAAATTATACAATGAAGGATCAGTCGCATTTTTAGATTGACAAAGATTAAAGTGCTTTACAAGTCTATTTAAGGAAATATATTATATGGGTGAGTCCCAAGGCTTAATATTCATTTTTTATAAAATTTAATCCCCATTATTTGAACTTGGGTGGGGAGGGTAACATCACTTCCCAACCACCCAATCTACACACAATCCACAAAGAAGTTTTAAGAAGAAAATAAGTCAAAGGGTCAAAAGAAGATATAAAGACTACATTGTATTCTTGCACTTGTGACAATTATTATCGAATAAAAAGAAGAACACCATAAGTAATGAATTATGGATATTGCAAAATCAGAATTGCAGTCGCAATTACAAGCAATATTGATCGAACTAGAACATTATAAAAACGGCCAATAATAATCTACAATTGAGTTTAAGAAGCAAAATATTCTTAGGGAATTAACCAAACAGGAGAATACTCGCATAACCGCTCAAATTGAGTGATCAACAAGTGACAATAAAGAAAAAAATAAAGAAATATCTTGCCTAAAATATCAAAATCGAAGGTTGGAAAGAGCTGATGAAGAATTTAAAAACATTAGCACATAAGGATGAAGAAATGTCACAATCAAAACCTTGAAGACAATATCAGAAAGTCAAAGAATGACGAAGAATCACCTTATAGAAGTAATGACGACTTAGAAGAAGAAATAAAGTGTATAAGAAATCTCATCATGAACAAAGATAATGAATTGACGCAAGTCCAGAAGATGTTAGAAAGTCAAGAATCAGATATTTATTGACATCAACAACACATGAAAGAACTCCAGCAGAAATATGATGACACTAAAAATGTGCACAAGTTGGAAATTACGAAAATCAATAATACGGTATCAGGCAATACTAAAGAAGTATTTCGACTGAGAGACCATAACAAAATTCTAGTTACAAATTAAAAAAAAAAGTATTTGGAAGTCGGAAAGAGTTAATGAAGATGTTGAATGGAAAATATCTGAAAAGTAGGAAGAAAATCATTGCCTAAGAAATATTAATCAACAACTAGAGGAACAAATTAAGAAACTAAAAGATAATATGTATACTAGCACAAATGAAATCAAAGATCATGAAAGTCGGAGACAAGTGACATAAAAATATGTATACTGCCACAAATGAACTCCAAGACGTCACCCTATCGTGGAAGTGAAACAATTCGAAAAAAAAATCAAATTAGGATGGATCAATCCTTTTTCATTTTGGAAGTTGTGCTCAGCACTTACCAGCTCATATCATCATGTATCCACAATTATGACAAAATATACACCAAGGACAAAAGTAAAGACGAGGAAGATTCTTCAATAATGCTTCGAGGGCAAAGCATCTTTGAAGAGGAAGGCAATGTTAGAAATATAAATAAACATTAATTATGTATAATATAAATAAAATATAAGAATGAATATAATATAAATAAAATATATAAATGTTAATCTTAATAACACATAAATAGTTATTAGTAAACTATTATAAAAGGACGCACCCTTTCATGGATGGTATCCAAAGTGTCTTTACGATTATTATATATATGGCACTCACTTTGTAGTCTTTCACCATCATTCAAATTCTTATTTACTCTTATATAATTATCCAACATGGAACTATTTTATATTGGACTATTCAATTAAGATATCTTTCAAGATATCTGGATACATATATTACAATGATGCTCCACATTTCTTAAAGTACATCATTTATAACATCCACAATTTGCAATTAATACCAAACATAAATCAGTGTGTCAAACAATATGCCTATTTTTGTATGATACATCATGGATTTTTTTTCTAAAGGTGTTACTCCAATTGGTGCACCTATGTATCATAAGCAATAGAACATCAAAGATAGAGAAGCATCCATATGTTGATGGAAGTGGCACATTGCAACTAAGGTGAAATAAAAATAGAAATAATAATAACTATTATTCATTTTTACACTAATTTTTCACTTTTTCATTCACTCTAACACTTCATTTCTCCATGGACTCTTGTTCCTTTGACCATGGTGGAGACATTTTTTGAAATTAATCCTCTAACCTTGTTCAAATTAAATGCCATAATAGTCTAGGAATAAGTACCAAACCAAGTAATTTCATTTATTTATTTTATCTTCATATATATATTTTTTATATTTTATATTTTTTCAATTGTACAAATCTTCTATTTTTAGTTTTCTCCAAAATTTCCATGGTGCATCAAGTACAAACAGAGTGCATTGTTCATAATAGTGTGTATGTTTTCAAATCATATCATTATGAAATGGTGAGTAGCCAACTCATTTCATAAAATATATGAAGAGCAAAAAATAACATCATGATTAGATTTCCAAAATGCATTTGTTAACAATCGCATGTATCTAACAATGCACCATTACCATGTGGCATCACCATATGTTAATGGAAAGTTGCACCCAAATGCCTTTTGTGACTACAAAGCATCACTAATAGTTGTGCACATCGAAAATGTGGTTAATTTTTTTGTGATTATGCCATGTCAATAGTGCATGTAACTACCTAAGACATTGAATGAAAAGAAAAGGCATGCAACCTTGACATTAATATTTTACCATCTAAGTGTACCAATAGTAATCGCACACTCTATGAAATGTTATTATTCTAAGTGAATACATCATATAGTATCAACAACAACGTGTATACCATCTAAGAGTGTCAAGAGTAATCACACATTCTATTCAATGCTTTGATTCTAAGTGAATGCATTATATAGTATCAACAAGTTACAACGCGTAGATTATACCATCTAAGTATGCCAATAGTGGTTGCACACTTTATGCAATGCTCTGATTTTAAGTGAATGCATCATACAGTATCAACAACAACACATAGATGATACCATCTAAGTGTGCCAATAGTAATTGCACACTCTATGCAATGCTCTGATTCTAAGTGAATGCATCATATAGTATCAACAACAATGCATAGATTATTCCATCTAAGTGTACCAATAGTAATCGCACACTCTATGCAATTCATTGATTCTAAGTGAATGCATCATATAGTATCAACAACAACGCATAGATTATACCATCCAAGTGGCCAATAGTAATTGCACAATCTATGCAATCATTTGATTCTAAGTGAATGCATCATATAGTATCAATAACAAAATGTATGATTATACCATCTAAGTGTGTCAATAGTAATTGCACACTCTATGCAATTCTTTGATTCTAAGTGAATACATCATATAGTATCAACAACAATGTGTGATTGTGACCTCTTTTCCTATGTCTTTAGTATGTTGAGGTTAATGCAATGCACTACAAATGTGGAAAATGTCAATGTGATTGTGCTACATCATCAATAAAATGTCATCACATGTGGTACATAAGGAGTGGGTTGAGGGTGTGGTGGCATAAGGTATCAAATAGAGAGACCTAGGGTAAGCTTTGGGAGGTTAAGAGTATCCCTCATGGGGATTCTGACAATCCCAAGGGGAGGAAAGAGGATTGATACTTGGTGGATAGGTAATCCCACCAATGGATATCTCATTGAAGGAATAATTCTAGAAGGGTTTTGCGGTTGACCATTAGATTTCTTAGAAGTAATGGTACATAATTCTGAGACATCCTCTTGGGTAGTATTGGGGGGAGGTTCAAAAAAGGTTCCAAGGAGGGAGGCATATTTCAAAATCTGGGGCTTGACACCAATTAATGAAGGCATATAAATACTTCCCTTGAATGTCGATGGAACCTTAGGATCATGGTAGGAAAGTTGATCAAGCATGATGATTTTTCCATCATGAGGGAACATCATGAACCTCAACATTGTGGAGGAGATCACTTTCACAGTATACATGTATCTATGAGGGGTTTGGGTTGTCTCTAATATTTCCAAGATAGTTAGGGGTTGGCCTTTACACTCCTAATTCTGAATTTTTTTGTTCTTCCCCCTTTAATTCTTCTTATTAGTGTGAAGATGTGCATTTTAGTTACTAGGTGCAAGTGTAGCATGCATGTTCTAATGGGAATAAACCTACCCTTGAAGAAAAGGGGGAGGTTAACAAGGTTTTTGTACTCGAGGCCTTGATGGAGTGCCACGAAATTGGTAATAAAAGTTAATGGCATAAATGGAAGTGTGTGTGCAAGTTGTGTGTACAACAAGAAATGAAACACTAGAAAATATAAATGCTTGAAAATAAAATTAGTGAAAGAAAGATAAATGATAACAATACTAGAAACAAAAGATGCTCTTTATTCAAATAAAATCTATTATTTTCTTTTATGAGTAATGAACCATTGATAATCTTTCAAGCAATCAACAATTCCATCAAGTAAATGCAAATGCAAGAAGTACTAACATTTGATACTAAGACATCTAAAAGGAATTCCTTTCTTAAATATTTTCTTTCTAGCAAAAGAAAAATGGTTAGCTAACTTCAAATAAACTTACAAAGAAGAGAAAATGAAGCTTAACGGACCGCACAAACAATTATATCTTTAAAATTATATTATTATTATTATATATATATAAGTGATATTAAATAATAATAATAATATATCATCCCATATCCTTAATATTCTTAATTTAGTCATATACTTAAACTTTTTATTCTTACACAATGCATCCTCTAGGTTGATTCCAAAGCTCCATCTATCTAAGTTAAAAGACCAACTTTCTAGGACCAAGATTAACACATCATTTACACGTCATTTGTATTTAAAATACTAGTCCTCCTTAGTCCTTATACAAATTATAAAAAGACTTTGTAAACATCATATTAATTTATAGACAAAAATATCAACTCTCACTTCATCTTATTCATCCATTTCGGTATTTTCTTTTTCTATATTACCATATCACCCCAATTCCCCCAACCTGCAATTTTTCCTTACCTATGATGATATTCCAACTCCTTTTTCTCCATTGACAATTTCTTAAATATCACATACGTCCTTTTAAAATTATATTTATTGCACATACTTTCTCTCTCTAAACTTCAAAAATGTTGGCTTGGTTTTGATCAATTATTTGATTTATTGTTTAGTTTCATGTTATAATTTTATTCGTTACCTTGTATTTTCATGGATTCTTATAGGTCTAGTTGCAACATCATTTAACGATAGTTAATTTATTTTTAAAACTGTATTTTATATCCAATTCTATAAAGTTAAATGTTTTATGATTTTGATTTTCTCTAATTTATTATCATCATATATAGTTAAACTATCTTTGTTGAAATTACAATTGTGAATTAGTGAAATTGTTGTTTTTAATTCAGAAATAGATTTCATGCTCTTGAATACTCATATTACAACTATATTATGCAATTTTAACATATAATATCTATGATTCTGTCAATTCAAAATGATTCATACCTTATTTCAAGCTAAAAATAACGGTTCACCCCCCACTATTTTATGCAGAAGAAAAATACCATTTCATAGAGCATTTAGATTATTGTTTCAATATTATGCAATCATTAGCTTCAATCGTTCCCACATCTCCTTTGGTAGTTTGTCTTGGCTCACCCTTTCACATAGATAACTCCACTTCTCGACATAACAACAATATTTCCATGTAATTAACATTGTTGTTTGTAGATCAACAAATATGACTAAGGAACGCTTGGTCCAAGTTTCAAATCTGATCCATTAATTCTACTCTTTGATTATTAATTCTTTGTTTTTTATTATATGATTATTTTGTTGTGCATATTTGTGCATTCTCGAAATTTCTTACGACATAAATACCTAAGTAGCCAAAATAACCTTATTATTAAGTATTATATTTTTGTATATGAATCATTTTATATGTAATTTGTGATTTTCATATTTACAAGCATAGATCCATTTTAAATCGAGATCTATCAAGCACTGAGAGGGATCTAGTTTCTTGAGATGTACATATTTTTACCATTTGGATCTCTCTCGTTACTTAGATCAAGGTTCAAAATGGATGTATGCTTGTTTAATTTTTTATATTTTATTTAAGTCTATATTTAATATTTTTTATTTATGTCAGCTAGCATAACGTGGTAGTATCTCCCCCATACTGGGATGGAGATCACCTCGCTTGTCTCGATGCAATTACTAGGACACTCGCTTTTAATGAAAAGTGACTTTTAAGGATATCTTTTACATAGTTTTTAAGTATAATAATTTAATTTTTTATTAAAAATAAATTATAATTATAGGTGCATAATAGGAAAATATTCATGTTTCAATAACTAAGTTCAAGTTTAGCATGTTCAAAATATCATGAGAGGAATGAAGGAGACTCAATGCATAGGAGTCAAGTTTCACGGCTAGGGTCTGCCTAGCTATTGACTTGAAAAACTGCAGATCTAATTCGTTTAATGTCTTGAAAATTTCCAAATCCAGATCTTTGCTTTTCAATTTGAAATGGTTTTTTGCTACCTAGAACCAGATGGACTATGTGTAGTGACTATGCGTTGAGCTAGTCTACATGTTTGAAATTTGGTGTAGAATCTGAATGATGTTTTTTTTTAAATCCCAGTATAATGGACTCTACTTCAGAGAAGATTCCTAAGCTCATGAAGGTCACACCATCTATCTTTTGGAATCCTACCTAGTTTGTCAAGAAGGCATATGAAATTCTCATTTTGGATCTTCCACTTTCACAAACAAAGAAAAAACCCTCTTTCTTCAAGAGCATGCTCTGGTTGGGAAGTTTACTGGAATGTGTCCTAGCCCTAGTGTTGTTTTCGTATGGAAAAAAGAGCATTGGGAGTCGAAGATTCAAAAATATGTGTCTATTTATGCTTGTGGAAGAGGTTTTTTTTTTATTCACCAATAAGGATAAGAAAGACTTGATCTTTAGGTTAAGGCCCTACTTCATGGGTTCTAGAGGCTTGTTGTGGAAACAAACTTGGAGAAGGGGATTTTGAAGAAAATCCAACTCAACTTAGAGGGTTGGAGTCGTCTTTAGCCCCTTGATTATGAGAAAATCCCATTCAAATGCAAAATGTGTCATGAATATGGGCATTTTGTCAAAAACTCCCCAAAATCTTAGGAAATTCGACCTACCACAAATCAAGCCCAATCTAGTAATATTGAAGAAGAGCATAGTTCCTTTCAGCAGGTTTCCAATCAGTGTCGAAACAAGAAGGTCAACATCTGTCAGGTTGTGACACAACCTGATCCTTCCTCCAGGAAAACATACGAGATTCTTCAATATCTAAAATAACTAAATATTGTATGGAGTGATCCAACTCCAACACAAAACCACTCATTAAATCTAGGCAACTGTGTGTCACAAAATGAGGAAGTGACCCATGTAGATAAAGTAGGGATGGAAGTAGTTGTGGATAAAACCGAAAAGGAAGTAGTGTCGCATCCCCAAGAGGAACTAGAAGGTGAAGAGGAAATTGTAGTAGATAAATATGGTGAAAAAGAGGAAGATCAGGTACTAGCTGATGATGGGAATCAAAGAATGATTCAGAGTAGGTAGGGAAAAACTCATATGAAGAAATGGAGGAGATTTTCTATGCAAACAAACCAACACCGTGTTCCAACGTAGATATTTTAAAGAAAAGACAACATGAAGAGCAATATTAGTAGGACAAGCATGCATTTTAGGATCTAGTTAGGAAGACTTACAATTCATCTCCACTTGTCACTCAGGGAAGGAGTCTTGAAAAGGAGGTAAAGTAGCCTTTGGTGGATCACTAACTACACAAGACATTCCATATGCATTTATTTTGTGTATTGTTACATCATCAATTTGTCAATATTTATCTTTTTGTTGAAGAATATGCAAGGAGAAGCAAGAGATAGAGACATATCCACCAAGTCTCAGTTAATTGAAGGGAGGAAGTATTTTGAACTTTTGAGGATTTTAATCCCTTATGGGCAAGATTTTCCTAGGCCTTTTTAATACAAATCGTTTTACATGTTTTTGTTAAAAAGAATATGCAAATATTCATAAATGAAAAATAAATTAGGTGCATAATTAAATTAAAATTTTGATACATTAATCAAATAGGGGATTAGTGCATGGATTACAATTTCTTGCATCCCTGCAAATAAACCTTATATTTTTAAATAATAAGTAAAAGGAGTTTATAAGGAGGTAAGGATACTACATGAAGGGTTCTTCTCATCCTTTGGGAAGGGGTTTTGTTAGTCACATTGTGGCATGAGATGGGTCTACCACATGGGTTTGTGGCGATGATTTGTGGGTGGTGATGAGGAGATGTGGAGGGAAGGATATTTCTTACTCAACCAAGTTAGTTGTGAGGGAAGTGGGGGGGGTTTAGTTTGACATAAATTTGTTGATTGGGGCTCAAGGGTTCTCAAACTCTGACTGAGGGATAGGTTTAAGGGAGAGTCCCCCCCCCATGTTGAAATAATGTAACTTCAAAGAATATTTTCCTTGTAATTTAAATTATTATTATTCCTCCTTCGAAAGATGTCACTGATGTAAAAGGTCATGAGGTAAACCCTTCATTGTAAGTTAGGTCAATAGTACCCAAAAATTAATAATATAATTATTATTGTGATATTTCCTAGGTAGGTTGGCCCTGTTAGTTAGACAGAACATCCTGTTTAGGGTAAATGTTAGTGGAAATGTTAGTATAAATAGGGAGGCTCCCTCCCTCATTTATACACACTCACTCACACTCGTATTGCACAAGCGAGAAAGAAGGAGGAACAGAGAAGGAGGAGAACTAGTGCCTTTGGTGTTTGGCTCTTATGCTTGGAGTTTGGTCTCTCTCTCTATGAGACCTTGTTCTTTGGTCATTGCATAGAAAAAATTTGTGCTTGGAAATACAGAATAGGACTCATTCTAGAATAGAATGATCTTGCAAAGTTTATCAAGGAAGTTATGTCAGAGCCTGAAGAAGATGAAGCAAAGGAAAAGTACAAGAAAGACATGATTAAAGCCAAAAGGATCATAGCAGATTCTATTAGGAATCACTTGATTCCTCAAGTATCCCCCAAGGATACACCCAAGGAGATGTTTGATGCCCTTTCAAGATTGTATGAAGGAAGAAACATCAACCTAAAGATGAACTTGAGAGCCCAACTCAAAAGAACAAAGATGAGCAAGGGTGAGTCTATCTATGAATACTTCACAAGGGTCTCTCAATCCAAAAACAACTAGAAGCAATTGAAGACATGATTGATGAAATTGAACTAGTAATGGCCGCTCTCAATGGTCTTACTAGACCATGGGACTCCTTCATCCAGACAATCTGTGCAAGGAAGGAAAGTCTACAATTTGATTTCCTATGGGAATAATGTGTTCAAGAGGAAGCTAGAGTAACTAACCGAAAAGCACTACTTAGAGATCATCAACATGCTCTATCTACTCATACTAGAAGAAGAAAAGGAAAACATCGTTTCAAGAAGGAAACTCATAAGGGGTCTTATCCTCCTAAGAAGTTTCAGAATAATAAAAAGGGATATTAAAAGCAGAAAGATTTCTCCTCTTATCAGTGTTATCATTGTGATAAGATAGGACACATTGCCAGAAATTATACAACAAAGAAAGAAGAATATAAGAGGAAGAATTAAAAAAGGTGTTATCACTCTAGGAAACTCCTCTAGGTTGCAGCTCGAGGATGCATGGTAACTTACAATGTTTTTGTGGTTTTATAAAATGGATCAAGTCAGGTGACCTATATGACCTTCCACTCTCAAGACATGCAGGAAACTCAATCAGGTACAAGGATTTTAGTTACCACTGTTCAGAGGTTGACAATATGGTGCAGGGATGGAGAACTCATCATGCTGGCAAATTCATACATAAAACAGATACATATAAATGGCTAAATCATGATAAGGAAAGAAATTATAATTCAAATCACATCAACATGCCAATAGGGTGACAACTATCATACATTAATTAACTTGAATATAACCTAAATAACACATTCAAGCATAAGCACAGAAAAGACAGAAATGGAAGCTGAACAAATGATAACAAAAGAGCTTATATTAGGTCATGAGCAATATGAGAAGCTTGAAAATAGTATTGGTCTACAAGTCCCCGAAGTGGAACCCTTTCAATAAAATAAGTCTTAGGATTTATAGCCTTTAAAAAAATACTCAGATCCTGAAAAATTGGATCTGTTTTAACAAAAATAAACAAAATAAGTGTTTTTTGCAAAATTAGGTTAAAAAACCCTAATTAACTACTAGTCTAACTAACTGTAGAATTAGTTCACTGTATGAACCTTCAGATAACTAAGGTAACTATTGGAAATCACTGCCACTAGCCCTCTGCTAGTTAAGTCATTGTTTCACTTGACAGCTAAGTGTTGGTAGACTTTTCTCCCTTTATGTCATAGTAAAACTGAAGAACACCTTCCATGATTTTTTCTTCAGTGTCCTTAATCTTTAGAATTTGTCCCTGAGCCATCCATGTTCGCCCAAAACTGGTCCTCCATATCAAAATTTTATTTTATGCCTCTGTCTACTTTCGGCGGTTAAGAGGCCAATATATCGAAACCGTTAGCTGCCGAAAGCAGGGCTTTCGGTGGCTAATGAACTGCCTCAGCATCCACCTAAGCCATTGAAAGCCCTGTTGATATAGATGGATATCAGTGGCCACCCACCTATTCCACTGGTTCAAAACAATTGTCCATTGTGGCAGTTGCCTAGTTATTTTTCTACAGTTTTTTGGGTCCTAAACTTCTGGGGCCGTTTTGAGGCCCTAAACGATGTTTTTTGGAGATTCAGGGCCAAATGGTTGCCATTGACTTGCATTTGGTTGAACAAAAGTTGTAAATCTTAGATAGACCTTTCCAACAAGCTATCGAATGCCCAAATTGGAGATTGTATGCAAAAGTTATGACCCCAGGAAGTTGACTGTTCAACTTACCACCTTGTGGCCGCAAACTTTATGACGGTTCATCTTCTAGGGTTACGTTTTGGAATTTTGGGGTTCTCACCCTCATTACTATTATAAATAGGCCCCTTTGGCCTCATTTTGTATTCATCTTGGCACGAATGAGCGTAGCAGCCACATCTCTTCGCAGAGATAGCTACCACCATTCTAACAATTGTATTACAGTCTGTTCTATTTTCGCCATTTAATAGAATATGTGTTTACTGTATCTTTGTTATCTTTGCAAAATGTCTGTTATTATGATTATGTATATTTTCTTTCATTTCATTCACGCATAAATCCGAATCAGTGGTATAAAAGCAATCTTCTCTTTGATTGTTTCTCGGTGCATGTCCCCAACGAGGTCCGAGTATAGAGAGTTTGGTCTCGAACTAGTTTCACTTGATCATTCTCGCCATCCCAAACGACCTCCCATGGTGGAAGAAAAGAGAGACGATGGAGCAGGAGATCCTATCAAGTTGCTACTCGAGGAAGCCCTCGAGCGACAGAGGAACGAGATGATGGATAGTTTCACCCAAATCCTTTAGTGAATGCCGACAGCGGCAAGTGCATCTTCAACGAGCAGCCGATTCAGGGATGCAACTCCCTTCAAGGTACAAGTTAACTTTGAGATTCCTTTATTTGAAGGAAATATTGATGCAGATGCCCTGGATAATTGGTTGAATGTTCTAGAAGGGTATTTCTCTATCCACAATTTTTCTGACAAAGAAAAGATCACCTTTGTGCTCCTTAAGGCAGTCCCCCATGTCCAAAATTGGTGGGGTACTTATTGTGAGCAAAACTCATCAGACGAGTCTGGAATGTTTGAAACAAATCCCACTTGGGCCTCTTTCATAGATGCCGTCAGGGAATATTATTACCCTGAGGGAAACTATGATGACCAGTACACAAAATGGACCATTCTGCGTCAAGAAAGGGACCAGACAGTGTCGGAGTACACCAACAAATTTCATACCCCGCGGACAAAGCTGAGTATCAAAGACTCTGAGCGGCACCTAATCCTGAAATATCACAGTGGTCTACATCGGTACATCCGAACTGAGATGGACTTCCTCAACATCTCTTCACTTAGATCCACCTATCGGTATGCTGTCAAAATCGAGGAGAAATTTTGACAAAAGAACAAGCGAGACTCTAGACCTACGAATCCACCACAGAAGCAAGGCAAGGGAAACCCTGGCCCGTAGAACACAACAAAAGAAAATGACAACCAGTCTCCGCCACAAGTAAAGAAGGGAGATCGAAAGCTAAAGAAGGACACTGGTAAGTGGTGCGAATTTCATAAAATCCCTTGGTACAACACTGATGAATGTCGCTCAAAGCAGTCATTAGTGGCTGAGATCAAATCTTCAGAATCAGATCCTGATTCTGATTCTGAACCCAATGCCACAGCCGCACACAATGGGAGGCAGATCATTGATGCATACCCCACTACCAATGTTGCTACCGCACAGATTCAACTCAAGGATCCTGAAGAGTCAGAGGCAGAGGAGAACCTATTCCACTCACAGATGTGGGTGAAGGGAATGCATCTACATTTTGTTGTTGACAACGGCAGCCAAAAGAACCTTATCTCAGCAGAAGTTGTCAAGAGATTGGAGCTTCCAACAACACCACACCCACAACCTTACAGCATCGGTTGGCTAAGCCAAGGACAAGGTATCCACATTACTCAACAATGCCTCCTACCATATGGCATCAAGCCTTTCCAAGATGAGGTACTATGTGATGTGGCCCCACTTGAAGTCTGTGATGTTCTTTTAGGACAACCATATATGTGGAAGCGTCATGCTGTATATGAGTCACGGCCTCGCAGTGTCATTGTCACTTTGGGAGGACAAATCTACCAGATCCAAGAGACAGTTGCACTTGCTACAGTCTCGCAGGGTAGGAAGATAAGCTCCCACACCAGAAAATTATTCCTCTTCACAATTGCGTCTGAAGGAGAACATAAGATCACAGAGACCTCCACACCCTCTGCACAAGGTGTCTCTGCTCATCAGACACAAGAAGAAGACAGAGCCATTGTTTCCTCATCTATCCGAGTACCTCTACAATGCAAGGCCACGCATTCAAGGTGCTCACACAAAAACAAACAATCCACACAACAATTACAACCCTCTTGGGATGTCAAAGAAAAGCAGCCTCTTCACTTCAGCAAACGTCGCACCAGGAGATCAACTCAACACACAGTTCGAGATATGATACGGGATTTGACGCAATGGAGACCATTGCTTCCTAAGGAGGGAGTATTGATCCAGATGGATATCGGTGGCCACCCACCTATTCCACTGGTTCAAAACAATTGTCCATTGTGGCAGTTGCCTAGTTATTTTTCTACAGTTTTTCGGGTCCTAAACTTTCGGGGCCATTTTGAGGCCCTAAACAACGTTTTTTGGAGATTCAGGGCCAAATGGTTGCCATTGGCCTACATTTCGGTGACCAAAAGTTGTAAATATTAGATATACCATTCCAACGAGCTATCAAATGCCCAAATCAGAGATCGTATGCAAAAGTTATGACCCCGGGAAGTTGATTGTTCAACTTACCACCTTGGGGCCGCAAACTTTATGACGGTTCATCTTCTAGGGTTACGTTTTGGACTTTTGGGGTTCTCACCCTCATTATTATTATAAATAGGCCCCTTTGGCCTCATTTTGTATTCATCTTGGCACGAATGAGCGTAGCAGCCACATCTCTTCGTAGAGATAGATACCACCATTCTAACAATTGTATTACAATATGTTCTATTTCCGCCATTTAATAGAATATGTGTTTACTATATCTTTGTTATCTTTGAAAAATATCTGTTATTATGTTATGTATATGTTCTTTCATTTCGTTCACGCATAAATCCGGATCACCTATTCTTCAAAAATTCTTGGGCCACCTCCAAAACTGTTTTGTCAAGTTTTTCTACTCAGCTTTCTTCTTCAGTAGGCTCTGTATCAAGAGGGTTAACAGCATCCTGGCTGGCTTCTGGAGGCTGAAGGCTAACTGCAGCTTTAGCTAGGGTTTCTAATGTGAGGTGGATGCTAGGTTTTAGCTTGGCCTCCTTGTTCCTGCTTGGGTTTATGTACCTTGTATTCAGTCTCTTTAAGAAAATATACCTTTCTCTCTGCTCTAGGTAATATTTATGCAGCAGCTTGTTCCTACTGGTGAATGTAGCATTATTTCTCTTTACCTCTCTGACCAAAACTTCCATCTCATATACTTGGGCTTGCTAGAGGAAGCATTCTCTGTTAGTTCATCTTTCTCTTTTGGTGTAGGGGATGGTAGTTCTTCAGTCACTGCTACAATCTGCAGAGCTAGGTCTGTACCTTCTTCTTGTTCCTCTTCTGAGTCTGAGTAAGGTAGGTTCAAGATGTTCTCACTATGTGTTGTAACTTCCTGGGCCTTCTCACCGAAATCCAAGTTTCTTTTGACCTTCTTGGCTTTGGAAGAGGAGGAAGGTTGTTCTGCTGCTAGTGGGGATATAGCACTTTTCTCTATTCTCCCACTCCTTGGTGTGTTGGAATTTTTGGCAAGAGACTTCCCCTTTTCTTTTGTCTGAAGGCCTATTTCAAATCCATTCCAAAACAAGAAATAAGGCCATGCCATATTCCTCCTTTTTAGCAACTCTTGGATCAACAGTTGGATAAGGCCATGGTGAGACAGCCTGCCAGCAATCTTGGTTGGTTGAGCCTTCCCCTGGTGTGCCATTTTTCCCAAACTCCTGTGCAAGTAAAAGGGCAAATTTAGTGGGCTTTTACTAGTGAAGTTTTTCATTAATTTAAAATGGTAGATCATGGCTATGTTATATCTTCCTTCACATGTTATGTAGACCACAATGGCCTTCTGTAGTTGATGCCACCTCTCTTCTAACCAGGAGGATGGCACACTCTTCTTCCACACCACTCCTCTATGCTTAGGCTTTAGGTAAGACCTGAACTCTACATCCTTTGGTATGGTGGTTTTGAACCAATTTTCTCCTGTTCCATGGAGTTCAGTCACTTCAGTAATTAGGGTTTCATCTATGTGGAATTCCTCTTTGCCTATGACTGCCTTGGAGCCATCAAATGAGAGAGAAAATTCCTCAGCCACCTGCTGATGTGAACCTTTTATCTTCTCACAAAACCTATAGCAACCAGCATCCTAGAAAAGTTTGCAGATCTTTGGATGTGCTTCCAAATAGATTATATCTCCCAATTCCTTCCTGAGAGCAGGTCCTCCCTTCTTCATCTTGCTGAATGCCACTCCTGGGTACCTGCCAAAATAAGTTTAAGTTCTGTATGCAGTGTTTTAGTAGGATGCTTCTCTGAGATGGTTTTTTGGTGGAGAGAAATGCTCAATTCGAGAGTGGGGTGTACTAAATGTTTGGCACTGATTATGAGGGATTTATCCTCCATGATTGAGACTGAGGTCAAAGGGTGATGTCTTCAGTTTTTCTTTTCGAGACCCCATGCCCAGCAATGATGTCAAAATCAGTCTGGATACTTATTGGCCTTTTCTGCAGCTCTGTGGATAGGTGGAGGGAGGAGGGTTTCATCACATCAGTCATCATCAGTTCCAAATAACGACCTTATTACTCATTCCCTCACATAGTTATGCAACCTCATGTCCTTTCAGTAGTTTATCACGCCCTTTACTAATCGTTATCTTGCTGACGAGGTTTGATTTCACCGATTTCTAATCGCTTTGCTCTTTTTTTCCTTTTTGGTGGCTAACAGTCTTCAGGAATTTGTCTACAAACCATTGAAAAGATGGCTTTCGGTGGCTAATGAAATGATAATCCTTTCACCCAAGCCACCGAAACCGTTTTCCCAATGTCGCAGTGAAACCCAGCTTTCGGCGGATAGTGGCCTCGCCGAATATTCATTTTAACTGCCAAAAGCCCATCCTTTCGGTGGCTAATGAAACATAAGAGATTTTTCCTAAGCCATCGAAAGCACTTTTTCCCCAACGCCCTTTTGCCTGGTTTCGGCGGTTAACGCCCCTCTTGAGTTGTTTACTAAGTTGCCGAAAGCATCACTTTTCGGTGGCTAATGAGATATCTGATGTCTCACCCAAGCCACCGAAAACGCCTTTACGAATCTCACTTTTTGTCTGCTTTCGGCGATTAAAACCCTTCTTGGACTATTCACTAAGCTGTCGAAAGCAACGCTTTTTGGTGGCTAATAACTCATCTGAAGTCTCACCTAAGCCACCTAAATTGTTTTTACCATTTACTTGCTCGGGCCCGCTTTCGGTGGTCTACTTTTATCCTGTGTTAAACCATTAGCTGCCGAAACAAAGCCTTTCGGTGGCTAATGAGATATTAAGAACCCTGCCTAAGCCACCGAAAGCTAAAATACAATTTCTTCAACCATAGCACAAACAGAGACCTTCAATTCGTTAGTCATCTTTAAATCTTTCATTACATGACTTGAATTCTTCATACTACCAAAAAAAATTTATTTTGGGAGATAACATCTAGCTCCTACTTAGGGATGGGAACCTCCATGTGAGGTCCCAAGAACCCTAGACCAAAATGCCTTTCCCTGAAGACAACTAAAAACTTAACACTATCATTTACTATTCCATTATGCATGGAGTTTATTCTGTAAGCAAAAACAACCTACTAACTACTAATTTACAATAACAAGGCTTCGGAGCCTCAAATAAAGTAAATTTTCAGAAAACGCCCATTCATTGGGCCATCAAACACCTCTTCCCCTTCCAGATTCTGCAATTTGAAGGTGTTATTTTTTGCCTGAGCTATCACAGAAGGGCCAATCCACAAAGAGTCAAACTTTCCATGTTTTCCCTTGTCTTGTCTGACAGCATCTCACTTGAGGACCTAATCTCCAACCTAAAAGTTGTCTACTTTTTCTCTTTTGTTAAACATGACCTTTATCTTTTGTTGATGGGCTTCTAATTTTCCTATCACTTGTTCCCTGACTTGCTGCAACTCTGCCAAATCCATCATCCTCCTCACCATATCATTTGGTTCATCTTCTTCTTCCTAAAAGAATTTTGCCACTGGCAGAATGAGCGGAATAGGAAAAATGGCCTCAGTACCATAAACTAAGTTGAATGGAGAAGTCTCTATAGATCTTTTGTCTGTTACCCTATCAGCCCATAAAGCAAACTTAAGCTTAGAATCCCAGCTTTTCTGATTTGTCTCCAATAGTTTTCTGATGATCCTGACTAGGATTTTGTTGGATGAATCAGCCAGGCCATTGCCTTGAGGATAATAGGATGTGGAATGTACCAGCTGAATACCGATTGACTCACACATTTTTACCAATACCGTGGCTTTGAAAGCAGTTACATTATCAGTCACTAACCTTGTTGGGCATCCAAACCTACTAAAAATATTCTCATATAAAAACTTCATGATGACTTGATGAGTGACATTCCTGGTGGGTACTGCCTCTATCCATTTGGTAAAGTATTCTGTGGCTACTAGGATCCATTTATGCTACCCGCTGGAAGATGGATTTATTTCTCCTATGAAATCCAGACCCCATTGTTGGAAAGACCCTTTCACTACAATAGGCCTAAGGGGCAAGGATTTGAGCTGCTGCTTCCCTATAAATCTTTGGCACTGATCACAGGCTCTTACAAAAATACATACATCAGCAAAAAGGACTGGCCAATAGTACCCTGCCCTCATGATCTTGTGGGATGTGGTATTCCAATAATGATGGCCCTATGGAAATTGAACCCAGTGATAGATTAATTTTACTCACAACAATTAACAATTGATCATGCAAAATCACTCACAAAAGAGACTGAAATTGGAGCTAAACACTAAACTGTATTAACTCAGTGTACAATAGCCAACCCTGTAACATAATAGGTTGCTTAATAAATAAAATACATCAGGTATTTGAATGCATGATGAGCAATTCGAATCTAGCATAAATCAGGCTTACTAAAAATAAGCAAATCCCCCATAGGTGTAAAAAGATGATCCCAACTCTGTCATGGAGCTCACGAATTAGTAAAATGGATTAGGCAAGCTAAAGAGTGATGGAATGACAACTCATACATGATTTTCCAAGGAGAAAAGAGAGGAGGATGTGTAGGACAAAAAACTAGTCAACCTCACCTAGTCAAGCTTTTCCATTTGCCTTAAAACACTGAAAAAGCAGGGAATATAGCAGAAAAAGCAGAAGGGTGCCTAGGAGGCCAGGAATAAATCAGAATTGATTCCTTGAGGTTTCCCAAGCACTACATGAGTCAAATAAGGCAAGTTTGACCACTATGGATAGGTAAATGACAATTTGCACAAGGTGGGACACATGACTTAGGCAAATAAAACAAAAATAATTAAATTAATGTCTAAGGTAGTAAACTATGGGTTGATTATTCTAACACCCCCCCTTAAGCCTGAATTATGTGTAATATATCAGAAAATTATAGGGCCTAGCAACAAGGCTTAGTCACCCTTTACATACTGCATGTCCATTTAAACAAGGAAAGAGGCAAAACCAACTTGGGAAAATCCTCCCTTAAACATGGACTGTAAAACAAAATTTGGAAATCTTTTCTTCACTCATGCTTCACAGCATGATCAGCAATCCCCAAC